>BLKR01015230.1:0-92178 GCA_011170035.1 Teleogryllus occipitalis | reverse complement strand
AATTCTACCTCCAGGTACTTAAAATCGGATATGTTTATGTATACATTCGTTTTAGTTTCCACGGATATAACAGATGAGACCTAATTGACTTGGATACAATGTAGATTTAGTTATAATTTTTTGAAATGTTTATGTTGTTCCTTCTTTCATGAATAATGAAAGTCCTTTAGGCTTCATTATTGTGAACTATTTTTAAAAATACATTTTCAGTTGTACCTGATGAGACAGGCAGAACAGTCTCCAAAACATTAAATTTTATAAACTAAAATAAAATTGTGATTTAAAATACTTTTGGAAGTATTTTTAGGGATTGTTTGAAATTTAAAAAAAAAGGGACTGAACAACATTTCAATAAGATATTATTATCTCTCATATTTCTAAGAGATGGATTAATGAGCACATTAAATTTGCTTGTTTGAATTTAAATTGAATGTTTCAAAATTGTTCCATAATTTAAAAATAAAATGATGTAAGAGTGTTGGGAATCTGTGTTTTAAGATACAGCAAACAAATGTGGAAATGTAGAAATATTTTAATTGATACAGATTTTCCCCTTCTTTCTTTTCGTCTATAATCTGTGACTGATTCACATCTCTAATGGGTTTGTTTATTTAAGGTTGCATTAACAACGAGGTTATTAGCCACCACAAGAATGATTTTTAACATTGGGGTAATTGTAAGGGACAATGACAATGACAACATTAAAACACAGAAAATCCATGCCTGGGTCCAGTACAGAGAGTAAGCAAAACTAAACATAAAGTAATAATGAGTCGATTTCAGATACAAAATTGTGTACTACCACATACCAAACCATGCTTCTACAAATTGAATTGGCTATTCACATGGAAGAACATTTAATTTTAGATTCCTCCATGTCTTTCAGCCGTTCTCTGAGTAATCTTTTGTTTTAGGTCTGTTTTAATTCAGATTTTTCAATTATGTGTTAATGCTATTATATTATACCTTCCCACTTCCTATATTATGGGTTCCTCTCATTAATACGTTATTAAATGTACTAGGAATAACTAACTCCAACCTTCTCTCCCTTTCCAAACTTTCATATTTATTCATTTATTTATTTAGTCAAAAAGTGTATGTGATGCATGGGAGAGAAAATCATCTGCGCATGCTTTCTTGAGTTGCAGAATCCCTTCCCAACAATTTAACTATTAACAGTTGAAAAATAAAAAATAATAGTAATAATAATGATGATGATGATAACGATGATGATGATGATGATGATGATGATGATAATAATAATAACATTCTGTATTGTTAATCAAATAGAAACTCACCGTAAGTTCTGAAATGTCTGTTTTAATCTTAGAATCTTAATGTTAGATTTTTCAATTATGTGTTAATGCAATTATGTACCTCCCCACTTCCTATATTATGAGTTCCTTTCATTAATACATAATTAAATCTTCTAGGAAGAACTAACTTCAGCCTTCTCCTGCTTTCCAAACATTCATATTTATTCATAAGCTGCTTATAGTTTTTGCCACAAATGCTTTTTCTCAATAAAATTTCCTAATTGTGATAATACCAGTTTCCTTGCAATGAAGTACTGATTATGATTGCTTATGTGTTTGAAAAATTACTTTGACTTATCTTTTCTGAACATCAGCCAATGATTTTCAGGGCACTGTCATATGCTCTGCCCAGTGTTAATACCATCTATCACCCAGAAAACAACATGGTGGATCATTAGGAAGTGTTAAATGCTTAAAATATGACTGACTTTATATGATATGATTTTCAGATCTTACCATTTTCATAGTTCCAGTGATATAGTTGTTTCATTTAAGATGTGCTTCTGTAAGTATTTTTGCGAAAAAAACTCTTTCTGATTTAGAGCATTTGCAAACTGTCAAAACACATACATTATCAACTATCTTAATTTCACAATTAATGAGGATGCTATCTATGTAACTATCCAGAATGAGTACTGAAGACTTCTTTTTTAGCACTCAAAAAGTTTTCTCTTCAGTGACCTTAGCTGTTGACGCACGGTGGTCTGAACGGGAACCAAACGCAGGCATAGGGTATGCAGTTAAATAACTAATTAGTGATTTGGAAATGCTTCTTTAAGAACGAATCTAATGAAACATGTTCTATGTGTAAAATAATAATATTCCAGTTAATTTGTTGTTTTTTATGTCGAAAACAGTACTGGTCTTAACTGTCATTAATCTGACTGATCAACAATAAAAGCTTCAATTTTTTTTTTCCAGAAGTAAAGAAAAGGTTATTATAAGTATTTACACCATGACTCAGGGGAAAACGTGTTAAAATTTGTCGAGGCAATGTTTATAACTTTTTTAACAATAGTTTTCATAGGTAGAAACATCACATGAACCTTATTTCTAGCAGTTGCGGTTACCCATATGCCAGAGGTCATTTCCTGTGGGGATCATTTCACCCTATGCGCCACCTGCACATATCCATTGCTGCGACTTCAACTGTGCATGCAGACAGCGAAAATGACCCTTTATTCAAACCTCGACATGTAAACTATAAATGGTCACCATTTTCGAAGTAGCCAGCCGAGGCGGCTGTTATGAACGAAAAACCATTAACAAATGACTATTTAAAAATAGTTATTAATTTCATAGTGTTTTAGTTGATTTTATGCAATTACCCGTCAAAGATTAATGAATATCATTCTTTTTTCAACTTCATGTAACCTTTAAATGGACGCCCATTTTGGAAGAGGTTGGCCAAGGCGGCTGTTGTCAACAAAAACTATTTACAAATGTTCACTTAATACTATATACTAATTTCACGGAGATGTATTCAAATGTTATAGCAACATGTAACGTGTAATAAGAATGGATACTTCGAATAACAAGTTATATTCGTTTAACAAAATCTCACTGAGGAATAGTCAACTGTTAGCAATCAGAGTCTCAGAACGAAGTCTAAACCCGTTTCGTTTCGGTTTCCGATCTTTAGTTGTCAGTAAATTTATGAGCATCTTTTGTTGTAGGATCCTCTTGCTCCTGGCTGTGATAGTGTTTCCGTTGCGTCAGTAAAACTGGAGGGAGGTTTTATTTATCCAGGTGAGTGCTAGTATCGGTTGATCCGTAGTTTAGGGTGGCACGGTTCCTTTAGTTCCTTTTATGATTCATTATTTCTCGCGATTCCTATGTTTATAGTTGCGCGGTTCACTATAAAACTGAATTGTTTATGTTCAATGTTAAATGAGAAGAAGTCACCTGATAATTTATTGGCGTGGAATTGTGTGTATTTTCGCATTTCAAGTCTTCTTCAAATAGGTTTGTGTGTCTACTGAGATGAAAGGTATGAATTTTCTTAAAAGTGAGTGTTACCTTTAAAATAAATTCTCTTAAAAGTGAGAGAGGTATATAATACAGCGTGAGCGCCGAAGCGACAGCGGAGGCGCGAACCAGGTCTCGAGAGCGAGGGCCGGAAGGCCCTCGCGAACGTAGCACGTTGGATCCGTCGGGTAGCGACGTGCGATAGCACGTCGCGGACCACTTGGTGAAAAAAATGCGTTGGTTAAAGAATTGTGTAGGTTATAAAATTAAATTTGTAGCGTGAAAAATACGTATAATCAGTTCACTTAATGAGAGTACGTTGCTACGTGGATTTACACGTACAGGGGGCTTTAGACCAGTGGGGTAGTTATTCTCCCGATCAACCTTTAATTTAAATAATTATATTTATTGCTGTAACATCATGAACTTAACTACACGCGACTACTACGTATAAACAAGGATTCAGTTCATGAAGTCGATTCTCTTCTAATGAACCGAATCAGTGAATCAAAGGAACCGTGCCACCCTATACTTCGGATTTACCCTAGTATCTTTTGTTTTCGTCTCGTTAATTGTATCTAAAATAATTGGTCGGTACAAAACATACCATATTTCCACTTTAATGTTATGGTACGTTTCAAGGGTGAAAGGAGCGTTTTTTGAGGAGTGAAAGTTGAAACACTAGGCCCGTACGCCGAGGATCACAAACATAACGAGACCAAAAAATACATTTTTTTCTCGTGTAACGTTATACTCTCTTTCGCCGTACTTACGTATATTGTGATGACCCGTCGGTAAATTGCTAGCCGCGCGAATGGTAGCGGCTTTTACCAACACAAATCGAAACGAAATTACCGTAAATGGTGTATGAATTCATGTTCTCATCCGATAGTGATATTTATCATAAGTTGACTCCTTACTTGGTCCTTTTAGTATGAAAAGGCGTTTTAAGGTGGTTAGAGCGAGATACGTGTTATGTTTAACATGCCTTTTTTATTGTACTAATCGAAAGATGAGAGGTTCATCTATGTTCTGGTAAAATTTGAAACTGTTTCACCGTCTAGTTTTTGATAAATGAGACCGTAAAGTTTGTCGTTTTAACATGGGCTCTTATGGCGACCCGACTGAGCCGACCAGAAATTTTAAAATTGTGGGAAAACTAGCTGTTGAAAATGTCTTAAAAAACTCTTCCTTAGGTAGCTAGCATCTCGAAGAATCAACATGCGCAATTTGAAGGACATCTACCGTCTCAAATAGGAGAAATACGCAAAATTGTAAGCCTAAATCACTCCAAAGAGAGACATTCGCGCGCTTTCTACAGGGACGGGCCGGTAACGCCCAACTCGGCAACACTGTTCGCGCAGCGCGCTTCATTCAAATCGAGTGACAAGTCTCCGGCAAGAGTTCTTACATTCCTCTGGGTCTTCTGGGTCCAATTAAAAGATCCTCACTCCTGGAAAACATCGCCTTTGTATATAATCAGATATTTAAATTTGATGGATAAAAGCATTTGTGCGTTCTGAATGAAAAACTCAATTCAATTAATATTCCAAATGATCACGTCTTTTCTTTTATATTATATGAGCTATATAAACAATCTTGTATGCTATGAAAAAGTATGAATGATAGACAGGCCCGCGCACAGGATTAAGTCCTCAGCGGAATAATGTATATTTTATATTTATATTATTTGTATTTATACAGTCTGCAATAAATAAATAAATCACTTTGATCAAGAACTCCTAGAGGTGTAAGCTTCCTGTTCTACTGGGAAACAGGAAAGGGCCTGCAGTTTATCATGATGATTCACTGTGATTCAACTTTATGAGCAAATGGGTAATTTTGAGAGTTTATAGAAATATTTATACATTTTTTATAGCATTATTTCAGTTTGAGCTCTATAACAGCTTTTTTCATTTTAGCTCCTGAACAATGATTAATTATTTGAAAATAATTCATATTCTGTTTCTCATTATACGAGATACACAGTGGATACTGGATTCGAAGCAACAAACTTTTGCATATGTCAGCACCTCAATCAGTAGAACTACTGGGGTGAGAATTCAATTCACAAAGGTATTAGAAATTGCTCGTGTTAATTTCAACCATTCAAGGTATAAATGTTGAGCTGGATTTCCCTACTAGCAAAATATGAAAGCTTGGGACTCCTTTCCCTGTGCCTGGATTTTTGAAAATAAATATTCTTAAAAACTTCAAGAAAAGTTTTTATCTGAATAATAATCAAATATTTTATTGAACCATAATATTGAATTTAAAAATAAATTGAATGAAACAATAAGAAACGAAACATGCATTTATAAATGAGAAATTGACAATGGAACTTTCAATTTTTAAGCTATTTGTTAATTTACATTTGTGTTTGTACATGGATTTATCTTATCATAATTAGTGATTTTTAGTTAAAGTTTTTTTTTCTGGAGTGCCCAACACAGTATTATGCTTCAAGACCCAATGTATATAAAACCAGCCAAGGGTAAATTGATTGAAATAGTAAGAGGAATTATAAATTCAATCCTAGGTAGTATTAGTATTTTAACAGAAATCCCTTTTCTCTGTAGCACTATTTTGTCAAACCAATTGCACTCCCAGCACAGTAGTAATGCATTTTGAATGGGTTTCCTGTCCTATTTACAAAAAACATTTAAATCCATTTTCATGAAGAACAACTATTACAAAAGACCATTTCATATGGAAATCTCTTTTGCAGATTTTATATCCAATGATACATCTTTATTACTGAGGGTCTAAATGATACAGCTCAGATTTATATGATCCAGTGATTTAATTTTACTACCTTTAACTTGGTACTACTTTACACAATCTGTATCAAAGTTAATACCTTTAACATTATCAAATTACACTGAAAACTTTTAAATACGCAAATAGCTTCTACTCGTTACTTTTTACTGCTGAAAATATGGTACTTTGCAATTGCAAAATAGTTCCAAAATTTCAACCAATCAAAAGCTATTAAAACAAAAAATTGATCCTTCAGTTTCATTACAAAATCAAAAATGAAATTATTAGAGGAATATCAGAAACAATGGTTTGGGATAAGGAAGAGTTGATGATTAGGATATCTGTTAACTTACAATATAAAACTATACACGAGATTGGAGAGAACCAAACTACTGATCTTTTTGTTAAGCAATCGAATAAACTATCATTGGCTCAGGTAATTAAAGAAATAAAAATTAGAGAGATACAAGCATTGAAAATATTTGAAAACTTTTTATTATGTCATTGTGTGACATTGGGAGGAATTATTTTACTTTACTGACCAGAAGCAATCAAAGGATTCATTCCAGCATTTGCTCAAAGTATCCTGGAAACTGGACAAAACCAGGACCGGAATGACTGTTACATATCAATTGGCAAGAAAAAACAAAATGACAATATGAAAAAATAATAATAATAATAATGACAATGAATTCGTCTTTGAATGTTTCTCCATACGGTGCCTTTCTTGAAGAAGCGTAGAACATTTTCGTCTTCTCTCAAATTCAGCTTTTGAAACAAATCTTCCTCCAATGCGCTCAGACATTGTTTACCGCGTGTCGACAAGGCACCGAACAGTACAGAAACAGTATTCAAAGTGAATGAAAACAAGGACAATTTGAAGCAGCATGAGCTCTGCGCAGGTATACCAATATCACAGACATTACGGCGTTGCCTAATTTACCAAAGACATTTCGCGATACTCAAGATGAGGAGATTTCGGCCATTATTAGTGATCACTGTAAAAAAATGTAGATATATGTCTATAATGTTACTTTTTATAATTTTGATCTTGTTAATGGTTAAATAGTGCTTTTTTATATTCAATCTTATGCCTCAATTTTTCATTCTTTGGCTACGCGATCTGTTGGTACTAGTTAAGAAACTAGTCAACGGTAGGTCTTTATATAATTATGAAATATTTTTATTTTCTATCTACATAACACAATTAATTCGTATAATTAAATAAAACTCTTAATAAGAATCCCTGGTTTGTTTATACATGTTTCACAATACCCACATGTCTCACAAATAATTATTGTTGAATGTAAAATGGACTCTCTATCTACTAGGGAATATCTCGCTCTAACCACCTTAATGGTCAAATTTGTGTTGAAATTTTCCGATTATTGATGATGTTCCAAATGTTCTTATTTGTAATGAATTTGACAAATGATGACTGAGATGTGTTAATTTGGAGAGATTGTGATATAAATAGTATTCCATAACTATTATTTTAAAGGCTAGAAAGTAGGTAGTTGTAGCGCCATTAATGTGTAGGCAAAATACAAGAAAGTGTTGTTTATTATGATTTTTGTTATAATTCAAATTCCCACGGAGATATTTTTGGCAAACATCAGATTCGTATTCAGCAATTGAAAAAACATAAAAGAGCACAAACAACACAATATTTTTTTTAGATCAGTCGTTTAGAGCACGTAATGACTGGACTAACTGGGGACTCACAAAACGAGTTATATGATCAAAAATCGCCTTTTGTTTCCGCATCGTTACACTAGTTTCTCAGTGCCACGTCAATAGTAGATTCAGGATGGGGAAAATGAGTTCTCGTGTGTATTACATCGTGGTGCGTTTGCGCTCAAAGTAGAGTTGGCAGGTGATATTTGACATCGACGACTGTTGGCGAGCGGGCGAGACACGACAGCACAAAGCAGACAGACGGTGCGCCATCGTAGAAGAGCCATCTACGCGTACTACATCTCTGAGAACATTGGGTAGTCATATAAGAGCTAGCGACTGTAATCCCCAAACTACACGACCAGAAGATGTATTTTGCCAGCTTAGGAGTTTGCTTCATTGTTGTGGCATTTTGAAGTGAGAGGTCGTGTTCCGAATTTGTTTTATATCGTCTACACACTTGACATTGTTTGGTTCCCTCTTTGCAATATGTCGCTGCTGGGGGATTGTTCTTGAACTTCTGCTCGTTTGTACGTGTACTTCTCATTATAGTCAACATAATGTGTAGATTCCGGCGCAAACTCTAAGTATTCTACCTGCAGAAAATATTTTCGCACGTTGGCTACACTTTAGTGGGATTGACTTGGGTGATTCTTATTTAAACTTGTTAAATAATGTAAGAAAGAATGTGATGTAGCATGAGCATCACAAGGAAAGTAACATTAATTTTAAGAGATATTTAATGTATTATTTGTCATCGGTCTGTTTCATTCTAAACAATATGTAATAAGTATTGTATCGCAGCTTCTGGGTCAATGACCCCCAACTCAATCAGGTTTTCCTTGCAGTTTCTCTGATCCATTTAGCGAATGCTGAGATACCCCTTGTTTTGCTTCTGATCATAAAAGTTTAGGGATAAGGACCACAGGATTTTGAAAACGTTCACAGAGTTCACTTCTCCCCATGGCACTCATACACAGTTTTAACTTTTTTTTTTTTTTTTGTTAAATAAAATAACTAGTTTATAGGTGTTGGATGCAGCTATTATATCCATTCTCGACGTTTCTGGATATCTTTACCGTTTGCCTTTCACTTTCTAATGAAGGCAAATACTATGCTCTGCCGCCCTCCCATTTATTGACACTATAGTCGTTCTTTCCCATTTGTCCTTAATATTGGGTTTTCAATAGATGGACTGCTCTTGGTTTTTGTGTGTATTGTGTTATTTGGTGCTGAATTATTTTATGGACATTTCAAGGCGCAGAGGGCTCTCCACCTTCCCAGGACGAGCACCAGGACCAGGGTCAAGTGAATCCAGTGCGGCCGGGAGGGCAGCGGCCTGCCAACAGCGCCAGCCTCGGCGTCTGCGGAGCATCTCCCACCGCGTCCAGCGACCTCGCTCCTCACAAGCGGCAGCTCGCAGCAGAGCGTCCATATTCATGCGACGAGTGCGGAAAGGCTTTTACTATGTTAAGCAGCCTCACTGTGCACAAACGTACACACACTGGAGAGCGCCCGTATTCATGCGATATGTGCAGAAAGACTTTTAAAGAGTCGAGCGCCCTCGCCAAGCACAAACGCACACACACTGGAGAGCGCCCGCATTCATGCCATGCGTGCGGAAAGGCTTTTAGTTACTCTGGCGATCTCGCCAGGCACAATCGCACTCACACTGGAGAGCGCCCGTATTCATGCGATGTGTGCGGAAGGACTTTTATTAGGTCTCGCGACCTCGTCAGGCACAATCGCACTCACACTGGAGAGCGCCCGTATTCATGCGATGTGTGCGGAAAGACTTTTATTAGGTCTCACACCCTCGTCGTGCACAATCGCACTCACACTGGAGAGCGCCCGTATCCATGCGGTGTGTGCGGAAAGGCTTTTACGGTGTCGGGCGCCCTCGCCGTGCACAAGCGCACTCACACTGGAGAGCGCCCGTATGCATGCTTTGTGTGCGGAAAGACTTTTAGTAACTCGGGCGACCTCGCCAAGCACAAACGCACTCACACTGGAGAGCGCCCGTATTCATTCGATGTGTGCGGAAAGGCTTTTAGTCAGTCAGGTAATCTAACCTCTTACCAGTGTACACACTCAGGAAAACTCCCGCATTCTTGCGATGTGTGCGGAAAAGCTTTTATAGTGTCTCACACCCTCGTCGTGCACAAACGCACACACACTGGAGAGCGCCCGCATTCATGCGATGTGTGCGGAAAGGCTTTTAGTAAGTCTGGCGACTTCGCCAAGCACAAACGCACTCACACTGGAGAGCGCCCGCATTCATGCGATGTGTGCGGAAAGGCTTTTAGTACCTCTGGCGACCTCGCCATGCACAAACGCACTCACACTGGAGAGCGCCCGCATTCATGCGATGTGTGCGGAAAGGCTTTTAGTAGGTCTGGCGAACTCGCCAAGCACAAACGCACTCACACTGGAGAGCGCCCGCATTTATGCGATGTGTGCGGAAAGGCTTTTAGTACCTCTGGCGACCTCGCCATGCACAAACGCACTCACACTGGAGAGCGCCCGCATTCATGCGATGTGTGCGGAAATGCTTTTAGTAGGTCTGGCGAACTCGCCAAGCACAAACGCACTCACACTGGAGAGCGCCCGCATTCATGCGATGTGTGCGGAAAGGCTTTTATTAAGTTTCGCGACCTCACCAAGCACAAACGCACTCACACTGGAGAGCGCCCGTTTCCATGCGAAGTGTGCGGAAAGGCTTTCGCGGTTTCGGGCGCCCTAGCCGCACACAAGCGCACCCACACTGGAGAGCGCCCGTATTCATGCGATGTGTGCGAGAAGGCTTTTACAGAATCGGGCGCTCTCGCCAAGCACAAGCGCACGCACACCGGAGAGCGCCCGTATTCATGCGATATTTGTGGAAAGTCTTTCAAGCAGTCTAGCAACCTTGCCGTGCACAAGCGCTTGCACATCTGACAAAGACCAATTGGCAGCGACGCGTGGTCGGTTCGCTTCAGCAGTAAGACCTCTGATATCTCACTGGCAACGCATTCACGTGCCATATTGAACTGTTGTTTTTGCTGCGTATGAAAGAATGATAATAAATAATGGGTTGATTTGATTAAATAAATTATTCAACAAATTAATATTACTAGAAAAAATATTGTATGAAGGTTAATGATAACAATTGAAAAGAAATAAAAAGAGAATTGCTGATTATTTGGTTTATTTTATTTAATCCTTCTTTAACATTTCAATTAATTTTTCAAACATGGTTTGCTGTCTTTTTTCCAATTCAAATTTATTCCTTTCTAATTTAATTTTCCTCTGCTTTATGTCATTTTTCTCTCTCTCTAATGATATCTGTTCCTTTCCATTATTTTGTTTTTCTTGAAGAATCTGCCAACATTCTTTTGAAAGTTGCCCTTCTTTCCTCTTTCGGTAGGTAGTACTTGATGTAGATGGCGACTCGATCCCTGTATTCTGGCTAGGTGAATCCAGGCTATCAGATTCAACAGCTTCTAAAGCTGTATCCCTTGCAACTATTCCAAGTGTCCTGTCATTTTGTACCTTTCTTTTTGTATATTCCCTTCTCAAGTCACTTATCTCCTGTAGGAGCTGCTCCTTTTCTGTATACTTTGACTACTATATATACTATATATTTTGACTACTCTTTTCCTGTCAAAGAAGTTGCTTTCATACAATTTGTATGCTGCTCCTCACAACACTAGTTTGTACATTTTTTCATTAATGCAATGCACTTTATGAAACCCCTTAGATAGCGAGGTTCATTTGATCAGTTCCACTGTAGATTTGGTGTGTAACATTATTGCATCCTCGATACTTGTTTGAAAATAATTTATAATTTTATGCTTTTGGATGAATCCACATGTATTACCTTTCCAAGAATTTTTGGAAAATTCAAAATTAAGGAAATTGGTGAGTAATATGTGGCGCTGTTCCTGATTCTCTTAATTATACGTAGGTAAGTCAATAAGTATCTGCAATTTTGCTCTATTTTTCTTTAGCTTGGCCCTATGGGTTAGTATGCGCATCAGCCACTAGGTGTCACCGTTGTCTTTGTCTGTGGTAAGTTTCAGCGTTATCAGATCAGTCCACCGTGCGCTGTTGCGACGCAAAGATGGTCGTGCGACTCTTTGTTTGCACCAAAGGAGAAGAGCGTTCCGAAATCCGTTTTTTGTGGTCTGAAGGTGTTCCAGGAGCGGAAATTCATAGAAGACACTGCACAGTACGGGAACAATGTCGTATTGCCGCAGCGAAGTGTGTACCAGTGGATTGAACAGTTCAAAAGTGGTCGAACGAGCGTGAAGGATGAGGAAAGAACCGGGTGTCCTGCTGCAGCCTGAAATGACAATATTGAACAAGTGCGTGCATTGATACTCAATAACAGACGAGTTACTGTTGATGAAGTGGCAAATCATATGCACATTAGCCATGGTTCTGCTTATGAAAAAATGCACAACAGGCTGAACTTTCATAATGTCTGTGCGAGAGGGATTCCGAAACAACTCAATGAAGAGCACATGCGCAATCGTGTGAAAATATGTCGGCACCTATTGGATCGTCATGCTAACGAAGGTGAAACGTTTATGAAACGAATCATCACTGGAGATAAAACATGGGTTCATCACTTCGAACCACAGAGTAAACGGCAGAGCATGGAATGGAAGCTTCCAGAATCGCCAGTCCAAAAGAAATTCAAGAGTCATCCTTCTGCAGATAAAGTGATGCTCACAGTCTTTTGGAACTCTCAAGGTCCAATTCTGGAACATTACCAGGAAAAGGGGTCAACAGTAAACAGTGAACGTTACAGTGAAATGCTGTTGAACAAGTTGAAGCCTGCAATTCGCAATGGACGCAGAGGTCGATTGTGGGAAGGAGTTCGCCTCTTGCATGACAATCCGCGTCCACATACCGCCGCCCACACCGTTCACTCTTCAGAAGCTGGGTTTCGAGGTGTTGGAGCATCCCGTGCATAGCCCCGATCTCGCCCCCATCAGATTACCATCTGTTTGGTCCACTTAAGGATGCTCTAAGAGGCCGTCGATTCTGCTCCGATCAACGGGTAAAAGAAGCGGTGCATACGTGGCTTGCTGTGCAACCAAAAACTTTTTTTTTTTCCGAGGGAATCGGAAATCTTGTTCACCGACGGACCAAGTGCATTGAAAAGCAGGGTGACTACGTCGAAAAATGACTTACATAAAAATTATGTACTTGTAATAAATTATAAAAATTGGTTGCAGATACTGATTGACTTACCCTCGTATATTGGTATCATTTCCACTTCCACAAAGTTTGGCGTAATTACATAATGTGCAGCAAGTTCAATCAGTCCAATAAGAATGTAATCAACTTCTCCAGTTCTTTTAGAATTCAAGTTATTAATGACATTCAGTAATCCATTTGTTGGAGCTATAAAAGTAGAAACCATTGGAGTTTGGTCTTAAAATAGTATCTTTGACTATAATCACATGATCATACTTTCCAGCTATTTTAGGCTGTAGTTGAAAGTTGATGAAATAAAATGATTTTAATTTAAAATCTTTGTAAGCAGTGCGTAAAGTCAAATGCAATGTATTTGTAATAAAAATACAAAAAAACACAACTCATTGGGGTCGCCTCAGAACTAAATTGCGGGTAATGTAAGTAAGACGTGTGAGATGACAAATATCATTTGTATATGTTTTTGAAAGAAACAAAATTACATTTGTCATCCCTTTCACTGGGAGTGGCGAAAATGACGTTCATGTCATGCCTGACCGGGAGTGGTAGCTCAGGACCTCAACTGATGTCACTGCAGTGCCTCTGACCGGAAAGTCCTAGGTTCGAGTCCCGACGGTGGCAGTATTTTCGCCACTAGCTAGAAAGTTAGGTTGAATTCAGTCGTTGACTGGAGGAAAATTCTAGCGACCGGATGCTATGATCGGGAGTTTTCCTTGGTTTCTCCCATCAACGCAAGGCGAATGCCGGAGCAGTACCCTAACAAACGGGCCACGGACAGAGCACGATCATTCGTTCCCCTCGTCCTCACCTCTTACACATACTAACATGCACTACACTACCGCGCATGCCGGGAGACTGGTCGGGAACTTGGAGCTTGTCGCGGCTAGGGCCAAAATCCCACTAGCCGACGGTAAGTCGGCACTGGATCTCGCTATTCAGCGGGAAATGACTGCAAATCTCGAGACAGAAAACACACTACTCTTACGGAACTAATGACCTTAGCAGTTGACTCACGGTGGTATGAAGGGTACCGAAACCCGCGCATAGTGTATGCAGTGAAATAGCTATTTAATTAGAAATTTTGAAATGCTTCTTTAAGAATGAATCTAATGAAACATGTTCTAGGTGTAAAATTGTAATATTCCACTTAATTTTTGTTGTTTGTTTATTTATGTCGAAAACAATACTGGTCTTGATCCAATATTATTGATCATGAATGAAAACTTCATGTATTTTTCTAGAAGTATAGAAAAGGAAAATTTAAGCGTTTACACCATGACCCGAGGGAAAACTGGTTAAAAACTGTGTCGAGATAGCGTTCATAACTTCAACAATAGTTTTCAAAGGTAGAAAAGAGTAAAACCCTTTGTGTAGGTAGTAAAAGGAATAAATAGTATTTAATAGTGATAAATGGCACTATAACACGTTTACTACTCGTTTGCCATTTTTATTCATAGACGATAATGAATAATTGTGTATTATTTCACTATTACAGTTCAGTTCTGATGTCTCCGGCTCTGTGACGTCATGCCATTTCACTGTGTCAGTCGCAGAGCGAAGGAGAGGGGGTAGAGTGGGGATACAGAAAGGAAGCGACGGTAGGGAGTGGGGGAAGAGGTGGACACTACTATTGAGTTAAAGACATTGACCTTACCTAATCATTGTCCACTGATGAACTATCGCTATTTTCAGTGTCTTCACACTCGATATCCGAGTCCATATTTATAACAATACTGTCTATAATATCTGGCACTGGACCGTCCCTCCCCCAGTATTCATTTTCAAGTTTCATGACAAGAGCGCAGTAACCCTTCCAGTCTTCAATAGTGACTTTAATGATAGCCCAGTTTGTAAGCTCTAAGGACTTCTTTGCTTTCCTTTATAAGTCTCTTAATTTTTGCCCATGCCATTTCAATGGGATTCAGAAGGTGGATAACAGAATGACCGCTACTGGCAAACAGCTCATCAATTTTGTATGTCTTGTTTTGAGGTTTTAGTTGCAGAACTAGTTGGTATAATTCAGGCTTCCTCAGGTTTTCATTAGCATGCATTCCTTTTGCATTCAAACCATTGAATCATGTCGCGCATTAAAATGCATATGCAGTTGGGGTTTTATTGGCTAACACAATGATATGGAGCATTATCAAGAACAGTTACTGCCTTAGAAGGCAGTTATTGTAATAATGTTTCTCTCACCCAATTTTCAAAATTTTCTTGATTCATCTGACCGTGGTAGTCGCCTGATGCAGAACCGACCTTCACTATAAATTGTCGAATTCGATTTCCGCTTCGCCATTTCGCATCTAACATTCGCGCACTCTGAATCAAAACTGAGCTGATGTTTGCGAAACCAATGCATTGACCAAGCACGTGCTGGCCCTTGCCTACAGCCCATGTGTCTCACGGACGTCTGTCAAACAAATCCTACAGCCCATCACCTTATCGCGCTCCCTTCACCCCGCGGAGAAACTTAGACCCCTCTCACAGGGCCGGAGAACTCGGAACCGAACTGTATGCTACTTGTGTTTTGGACCAAAAGCCACAAAAAGATGTATATCAATGGAAAAGCCATGCCATCTTAATATCACTTGAACCTTATTTTTAGCAGTTGCGGTTACCCATATTTCCTGTTGGCATCATTTCACCCTATGCGCCACTTCCTGCATGGCATCCGTCGGTGAGGCTTCGACTATGCACGCTGACTGCCCGTCCACAGAGAGGCAGTTCGGGGCAATGAGAAAATATTTACAATTGTGCACTTCATAACATCTATTAATATCACGTAAATTTGTTTCTATTTTTTAAAATAATTGCTCCTCGATGATCACTTAGTTAATAGAAATATCACTTTCTTTCAAAGCTCATCATTTAAAGTTTAAACGTTAGCCAGTTTCAATGAGACAGACCGAGGCGGCTGTTGATTATAAAAAAAACATCAGAAATGTTCGTTTAACATTCATTAATTTCATGCAAGTGTTTTCGGTAAATCCCGAGTTTACGGTGGCACGGTTCCTTTGATTCACTGATTCGGTTCATTAGAAGAGAATTGACTCCATGAACTGAATCCTTGTTTATACCACGGTGTAAGATATGTCTTATATCTTACACCGTGTTTATACGTAGTAGTCGCGTGTAGTTAAGTTCAAGGTATTACAGCAATAAATATAATTATTTGAAATAAAGGTAGATCGGGAGAATAGCTACCCCCGTGCTCCAAAGCCCACTGTAAGTATAAATCTCCGTAGCAACGTATTCTCATTAAGTGAACTGATTATTCGTATTTTTCACGCTACAAATTTAATTTGTAACCGACGCTTTTTTTAAAATTTTTTTTATTTTTCACTAAGTGGTCCGCGACGTGCTACCGCACGTCGCTACCCGACGGATCCAACGTGCTACGTTCGCGAGGGCCATCCGGCCCTCTCTCTCTCGAGACCTGGTTCGCGCCTCTGCTGTCGCTCCGGCGCTCACGCTGTATTATGTACCTCCCTCACTTTTAAGAGAATTTATTTTAAAGGGATCACTCACTTTTAAGAAAATTCATACTTTCCATCTCAGTAGACACAAACCTGTTTGAAGAAACTTGAAATGCGAAAATACACACAGTTCCACGCCAACAAATTATCAGGTGACTTCTCATTTAAAATTGAACATAAATAATTCAGTTGTTATAATGAACCGCGCAACTATAAACCTAGGAATCGCGAGAAATAATGAATCATAAAAGGAACCAAAGGAACCGTGCCACCCTAAACCCGGGATCAACCGTGTTTTCAATTGTTTTTGTGTAATTGTCCGTCAAAGATCACTTAGTTAATAGAAATGGCGCTTTCTTTCAAATCGTGTCACGTAAACTTATAACGGTCGCCATTTTCAAAGAGGCTGGCCGAGGCGGCTGTTGCTAACGAAAAAACATTAAACAATGTCCACTTAATAACATTTATTAATTTCATGGAAGTGCTTTTAGTTGTTTTTGTGTAATAGCCCATGAAAGATCATTTAGTTTCTGAAATAACGCTATCTTTCAAACCTCGCCATGTTGCCTTTTAACGGTCGCCATTTTAAAAAAGGCAGGCTGAGGCCGCTGATGTTAACGAAAAACATCAACAAATGTCCACTTAATAACATTTACTAATTTCATGGGAGTGATTTTAGAGTTTTTGTGTAATTTCGCGTCAAAGATGACTTTATGAAAATGACCCTTTATCCAAACCTCGTCATGTGAACTATAAACAGCCATACCATTTTCAAAGAAGCCAGGCGAGGTGGCTGTTGTTAACGAAAAACCATTAACAAATAACCATTAGTTTATTAGACATTAATAATAGCTATTAATTTCATAGAAGTGTTTTTAGTTATTTTTATGTAATTACCCGGCAAAGATTACTTAATGAATATCACGCTTTTTTGAATTACGTCATGTAAACTTTAAATGGACGCCACTTAGAAGAGGTTGGCAAAGGCGGCTGTTGTCAACGAAAAACTATTTACAAATGTTCACTTAATACTATATACTAATTTGACGGAGATGTGTTCAGATGTTTTTAATGTCATTGCCGGAAGTTCACTTAATGTATGTTTCAGTTCTGCAGATCTCAATTTCATATGTTTAAATAAATTGAAAAACAAAGAAATTTGCCACATTGAAAAAATAAATTGGGAATGTTATGAAAATAATGTAAATCCGAAAGTTCAGAAGATAAGTTTTCTAGAAGTAAAACGTCGGCATCATGTCCAAGAGGTACTGATGATCTTTCCAAATATGTAATGTAAACTTTAAATAGTCATCATTTTGGGAGGGGCAGACCGGATCACCTGTTCTCAGCAAACAAAAAATTCAATAATATTCACTTAAAAACATATTAATTTCGTGGATGTGGTTTTTCGTGTTTTATTGTAATTGCCTATGAATGTTTACTTAATTGGAATAATTAGTTTTTGCACACCTTAATTACGTAAGGCTTAATTAAATAAAAAAATAAAAATAATTGACAATTCAAACAATTGACAAAACTCTTTAATATATTTAGAAGGGTATATGAAAGCGAATATAATTTCTGGAAGTTCAAAGGTGGATTAAAAAATATGTAGCAATGAAAGATAGGTATATTTTCACTGCTTCAGTGGCTGAATTTTGCCTCGCATAAAACGCGTGGCTTTGAGGGTGTCTTATGGCTGTAAGCAGTGATACAAATAATCTCCCAGTTTCTAGTAATTTGAATCTAGAATTGATATTTATCAATAAATAATTGTTTTTCAAAAATTAAAATTTGGAGCCTATGAACGTCTTTTGTTGTAGGTTCCTCTTGCTCCTGACTGTGGCGGTGTTTCCGTTGCTTCAGTAAAACTGGAGGGCGGTTTTAGTTTTCCAAGTGAGTGCTAATATCTTTTTTATGTTTTCGTAATTGTATCTAAAATTATTGGTCGTTACAAGACATATATTTCCAATTTAATATTAAGCTACGTTTCAGAGGTGAAAGAATCGTTTTTTGTTTGAGGTGTTCATGTTAAGCACTCACCCTGGGGATCACAATCCTAACTAGAGAGAAAAAGAGAAAAAAGCCTTTTTTCTGGTGTAACGTGTACTTTTTTGGCCGTACGTGAGTATATTGTGATGACCCGTCCGTAATTTGCTAGTCGCGCGGATGCCAGGCTAGGGCGCTGGGCAGCCAGGCCGGAGATGAGCGGGGAGACACTCACCTGGTTGACACCTCGCGACGGAGATGTGGACAAATCGTACGCAGTGGCACTTGCAGAGACTGACTTCAGGCAGGGGTACTCTATGTCACACTAACAAGGTTATCTGAGTTTACGCACGGTGTAAGATATATAGGTGTGTTCACTCCCAGTCCCAAGTTGAAGCTAGTGTGAGGCTAGTTCTCGTAGTTCTCGCATATAAGCGCTGCGATCTGTTTGGGTATGACGTATGACAAAATCGGTAATTGAGTGAAAATATGATTTGTAAGTAATCATCAGTAATAGGATAAAATTTATTATTATTAAGCAATCTCAACAGAATGTGCAAAATTATTATTGCAAATGACTATTTCTTATTATAAAATTATTAATTGTATGGAAATTGTCTTCACAAATGATCCAGTACACTGCAATTAAGTACAATCCTATTGATTGATTGCTGACATTATGGGTTGCAAAGCAACGTGACCGTCACTTGATTAATAGTAAATCACAGTTGAAGTGTTTTTCGTAAAAGTAATCCCTATTTATTATTATATTTTTTTCTCTTTAGAATAACCTCACCTCCTGATTTAAAATGCAAATCTTCAATCGGTGGTAAATTAAAAAAAATAACACCTCCGACGCACATTGTAATACGTCTAAATAGGCTTTAATACATTTACGTTAGCGTTTCTCCGATTGACAGAAATACTACGCTGGAAACGTGAGCGACACCATGCCGGCCATCACCTGGCCTTGTTATGCCCAAACCGATCGTGCGCACCGTACGGACGAGTTAGGAACTAACCTCAAACTGGCTTCAGAAAATCTGCCCAAAAGGCGGCTAGTTGACACACCTATATATATATCTTACACCGTGGTTTACGCCTATGAGGCTTCGTGTGGACGCAGGTGATGCTAGCCATTTCCAACAATAATGAGGAGATACTCAGAATATAACTTCAGCCTCAAAGAGAGATGTTCCCTTGAGCGTGAACTGTGCGATTGGGCCTAGAAAGACTGGAAAGCTGAAGTTAGGATGTTTTAAAATCTTTGAAGACAAATTTAGCTTATTGCAAGTCTAAGAATAAAGTACTTTTCATTCTTTTTGAAGATGTTTTTCCAAGTAAAAATGCTTCAAGTAAGTTTGATCAATAAAATCCATAAAACCTATTTACAAATAAAAGAAAAGTATATGGACATTTTCAACATTAAAAACAAAGTTTTTGATTAAAGTTTATTGGATAGTGTGCTCGACATTTAACCCTTTGACTCCCAACAATATGAACATTCTTTTATTAGTCTAATAACTTACAAATACAACTAAAATTTTCAAAACATAAACACATGTGTTAAGGAGGTGGTTTCACTGATAAACTACTTTGACACATTGCCTTTAACCATTTACTGTGAAATTATTCCAAGCAAGTTTTCATTTTGCCCAGACAATTCCACGTTACACACTTTGCATTGCTATTTGGTTCTATGGGACTCAGTTTTTCGCTGCAGTGTGCACAACGATGTAATCACCCTTGAACTGGCATGTGATCTACCGCAGGTGTTTCTGAATCCGTATCACTCAGAATTTTTTCTAAAACACTGACAAGATCATGTACATGTAACATCCTGGAACTTCCACGAACTCGTGTCTAAAACTAAGCTACAAGAAATAAATATTCCCCAGTGTAATAAATTACAGACCAATAAGAAAATTGATAAAAGTACGTAGTGACCCAGTGGTTTCAGGTCGAAATTAAACTACTACAATCTAAACTAGTATATATTCCAGTTTTTGTAAAAATAAGTCTATTTATACTTACATTCACTGGCTGATACGTTGTCAATATGATTACTAAAAATATCCTAGCTTCAAGTAAATTATATAAGAAACGATTGCAAAAACAATTGTGCAATCCAGAAGCAAAAACACAGTTCAAATCCAGAAGCAAAGACAAAATTATTTTCGCATGCTCCTACAACTAATATATTAAAAATAGAGATTTTTTCCATTCGCTAGCGGAATCCAGCAGGCGTTTTTCTGCCCTTCATCTCCCTCTTTTTCCTTGTCATTCTTTCTCCTCTCTGTCTGTATGAGATCTACTTTTGATATTTCAATCACTATCTTAGTATAAGCAATATTTTATTTCCTTTAATTTTTTAACATTCTATTCCTTTTTTTTTCTAGGGCTTTTATCCAGCCGGTTGCCCTTTACGTCCCGAAGGGACGCATATTCGACCATACACTAGACAAACACTCTTGCGGGCTCCTCTGATCTGGGGTCAGCAGAACGCGAGGCCCTCCGCGACAACACACACAAAGTCAAGGGACAAACAACCATGCTCAAGGCGGGACTCGAACCCGCGACCCTTCGGACCGAAGCGCTGAGTCGGTACTCGCTCTTAGCCACCTCGGCCATCCAGGTCGGCAACATTCTATTCCTTCTTGGGATAATTTTCAAAACAAAAGTTCTAGAAGTTTATTTTTACATTCTGGTTTTCGTACGTATATACGGAGTCATATAGTGGTCATATAAAAGTTGTGTACTGCTGCGCGAAAAAACGACGGATTTTCAGCAGAAAAAATTCATTACCAAACATAACGAAAAGTAGACAAAACCAGTTGCTAAATTTATAAAAATCCTTTGACACGTGTTGTAGCCAGAATCCTTGTTTTGTGTGTCCTTGATATCGAAAAGTCAATTGACGCCAAAACGTCCGCCCGTCTGCCGGTCTCTGTCCCTTCGTATGTCTCTCTGTCTGTCAGACTAACACGTATAACATGACGATGCAACGAGCCAAAGAATTAAGGCTAAGTTTTAGATACAAGTTAGATTTAGAACCACAAACCTTGTAGCCAGAGACTTCACCTCGGGAGTTGCCAGCAGCAGAATAGAATTATTAAATTCATGTTAAAGGTTTTCTAATCGTTTTCACGTGTAATGCGTTAACACGCCTGATCACTCATGCATCCTTCCCCACATCGTTTTACAAGTAGCCGGGCAAAGCTGAGGACAGAGATGGACATAGCCCGCTAGTGTGCATATTAGCTTCGGCGCTCCCGCCTGCCGTCTACGCCGCCTTACGTCTAAAAGTTCCCCTTCTTATCGCTGGCGCGCTGCTCGCAGACCATTCCTCGATCGGCTGCTATAGAACGATTTTTCTAAGGATGAGCCAAAGTGACAGCTAATGCTGGCAACATAACTGAAGGTTCTGTGGTCGTCGTGCCCTTGAGCCCAATGGACTCCCTTCCTGCATTTGTTCGTTTGCAGTTGGCTGACTTGTAAATGGCTTCGACGCTTCCTTTCGTGACGTCCTCGTCCGACAAAAATATAGTGCGCCGCGAGAAATAATTGAAATTAGGAAGTGCAGAGTTATGTGCTCTTCTGTAAAAATTCTTTTTTCCTTTATATATTACATTGAATTTACTTTTTGTGTGATAAATATGTTTCTTTTAAAATCGAGACTTGAATGCGAGATGCGTACCGATGCACGTGGTTCTGGCCTTTGTGCTGTTGTGTGGTGAGATGTGATTGGTGTACTTATTGGTGTGATGAGCTGTACTGTTGTGTGGTGAGCTTTCTATTTACATTCGTGGCAGTTTTCTTTTACTGATTGTGAGAGCATGTTAAGAGATTTTCCACATATGTAATTAAATTTAATTATTTCCCGGACTCGCGGACGTGCATACACCTCAGCGAAACACTTACACTTCTGGATAGTGATGTCTTCTCAGGAGCCATAGCCAAAAACTTTACGAAGGGGCTGAACAGCTGTTGCGGCGGAGGGATACTTCTCTGAAATGTAATGTTCACTTGTTTTCGCGAACTGTCACTTTGACTCATCCTTAGGAAAATCGTTCTATACACGCAAATATACGACATTACAAAACAACTTTTTGTCTTTGAGTCGGATAATTAAGTTATGCATTTCAACTATTTTGATTTAAATGTACAGAAAATTGGATTCAAAAATATTTAAAATCAAAATGGGAGCAAGCAATTGAAATAAAATGTAGAAATCAGTTATAGTGTAGTTATAATGTCTAAGTTCAAACAATTTCTTATAAACGTATTATTAGCGCGTTATTTTTTGCATAGGCCGCTTCCAAAATCCACAACAATGTCTGATAATTAGACATCAGAATATAAAATCAACAATCAGGCATTCGTGATTTCCAAAGACGAATTTTCATTTATTTATTTAGTCAAAAACTGTATGTGACGTATGGGGGAGAAAATCATCTGCGCACGCTTTCTGAGTTTCAGAATTCCTTCCCAACAAATTAATTATTAATAGTTAAAAGATTAAATAATAATAATAAATTTAAAAAAGCGAGAGATTAATATTTCAAAAACTAGATATTTTCGTTGCCGAATTATAGAAAACGTATTTGTAACAGTAAACAAACGAACAGAATAGATTTTTCTCTATAGCTAACAAATAGAAACTCACCGTATGCTCTACCACCACTACAAGCAAAAGGAAAGTTCAACAAAACGTGCGCATAGTGAAGCTACATTCTCAGTACTTGTGCACCAGTGTGTCCTCATTAATCGTGAACAAATTTATTGTGGTATTTCTGAGTTTTTTCAAAAATTTGTCTCGAATTTTGAGAAACTGAATCGTTATGTAGCCCAAATAAGGGTTATATACCCTTATTGATTTCTGGCGGAACGCGACGGTACGTCGTTCCGATACCTCGGGAATATTAAATTATAATATAAATATTCAATTATTTCTATAAAATTAATCATTAATTTTGGGCGAGTTCCGGAACCTAAAATTTTATAAGTCAAGCACTGGTTATATATATTATCGATTAAAAATATTAAGAATGTATATTAATATTTATTTACTACATGATAATTAGGATGGATGGATCTTGACACGTTATATAAATCTGTCTTTTAGCTGCCATGTTGCAAATATAGTGCTGCCTAATACGCGGCCTGGATTGTACTTGTTTTCGCAAAACACTGGGTAGTCATTCGCGAGCTTGGGATTCTAATCGACAAACTGGACGACCAAAAAATTTTTTCCAGCGTAGTAGTTTGGTTTCTCTGTTGCATCTTGAAGTGAGAGATGGTGTACTGAACTTGTTTTATAACGTCTACACAGTTGCAATTGTTTGATTTCTTCCGAATATGTCGCTGCTTGGGGATTGTTCTTGAAATTCTGCACGTCTGTACAGATACTCCCCATTGTAGTCAACATATGTAGCTTCCGGATTCAAATCCTAAATATTCCACCCACGGAAAATATTTATGCACGATGGCAACACGTTAGCGGGGTTAACATGTATGATTCTAATTAATTTAAACTTTTTAAATACAAGAAAGTAGGCGACGAAGTAGCATAACTAGATTATTGATGTTGGAGCTTTATTATCCATTCTGTTTTTCGGAATATCATTACCGTCTGCCTTTCACTTACAAATGAAGGTACTCAAATAATCAGCATGCTGTCCCCCCACCATTTGTTGGACACTATTATATTTGTTCCTTTGTCCGTAAAATTGGCTTGTTAACACGAAACCGTGGACTGCTCGGTTTTGGTGTCCAGTTGTGTTTCGTGGAGATAAGTTGGTTTACGGACGTTCGCAGGCGCAGAGGGCTCTCCACCGCCACAGGACGAGGACCAGGAACAGGCGATGCCAGTGCGGCCGGGAGGGCAGCGGCCTGCCAACAGCGCCAGGACTGCCCCCTCAGCACCGGAGCTGCAGGCTCACGTGCGCCTGTTCCGGATGCGGACTTTGAAATGCCGCGACTGCGACGCCATCTTCGCCTCTTCCAGGGACCTCGAGGATCACAAGCGCCAGCACTCGGGGACGCAGCCGTTGTCCCGCGGCGTCTGCGGAGCATCTCCCACCGCGTCCAGCGACCTCGCTCCTCACCAGCGGCAGCTCCCAGCAGAGCGTCCATATTCATGCGACGTGTGCGGAAAGGCCTTCGCTAAGGCACGCGCTCTCGCACGTCACAAACAGCGGCACAAGGGGGAGAGGCCTTATCCGTGTGACGTGTGCGGAAAGGCTTTCACGGCCTTCAGCAACCTCATCGTTCACAAGCGCACGCACACAGGAGGACGTCCATATGTATGCGATGTGTGCGGAAAAGCGTTTGGTCAGTCAGGCAATCTGATCTCTCACAAGCGCACACACACGGGAGAGCGCCCGTATTCATGCGATGTGTGCGGAAAGGCTTTTAAAGAGTCAGACACTCTCGGCGTGCACAAACGCACGCACACTGGAGAGCGTCCATATTCATGCGATGTGTGCGGAAAGGCTTTTACAGCGTCAAGCACACTCGCCAAGCACAAACGCACGCACACAGGAGAGCGCCCATATGCTTGCGATGCGTGCGGAAAGACTTTTAAAGTGTCATGTCACCTCGCCGTGCACAAACGCAAGCACACTGGATTGCGCCCATATTCGTGCGATGTGTGCGGAAAGGCTTTTACAGAATCAAACCACCTGGCCGAGCACAAACGCACGCACACTGGCGAGCGCCCGTATGCATGCGATGCGTGCGGAAAGACTTTTACTGGGTCAAGCGGCCTCACTATGCACAAACGTACGCACACTGGAGAGCGCCCGTATGCATGCGATGTGTGCGGAAAGGCTTTTACATCGTCAAGCAACCTCGCCGTGCACAAACGCACGCACACGGGAGATCGACCGATCGGCTGCGACGCGTGCTCGCTTCGCTTCATGAATAAGTCCTCGATGATATCTCATTGGCGACGCATTCACGTGCCAAAGTGAACTGTTGCTGTTGCCGCCTATTCTCGCAGGCGTTTCATGAAACTTAAATAATTATGTGGACTCACGAAATCAATTAACTTACAAATTAATTCAAGTCAGTGTGTACGTTGTACATGTAAAAAGTGTCAATGTAAAATTTTTAGATCGGTAACAGTGAATGGAATGGTATATTGCACTTCAAGATAGTCTAAATATTTTAAAGCATCAAAAATAATATTTTATAAGAAAATGTATATCATCAAATTTTATGTGATCAAATTCCTTGTAAAAACCTAGAAAAAATAAAGAAAATCCTGTATTAAATCCTAAAAAGCCACTTCAATCTTTTAATAATTTTTTAATTATTTCGAGTAAAATAACTAATTTTGAGAATGAAAATATTAAAATTTAATTCACACAAACCCATATACATAAAATTAAAACACAATAACAAAATAATGTAAACTGACAAAATACAAACTTGCGTAGCCAATATTAAGAACTGCAATTTAATGAAAAACAAGTAGAAAATGAAACACGTACAAAATAAATTTAAAAGTAAAATACAAATTTTATTACCCGACTGCCGTGAACACAAAGGATAATTGGATACTCCATGTAAAATTTCAGATTTTGTGACAGTAAATCTGAGGTTTTAAATATTTTAGTATGCGAATACAATGTTTGTACACTAATTAAAATAATTAGAATAATTCTGTCTTTCATAAAATGAATAAAACTCAAAGATGGGTACACTGTTTTGAAGATAAAATCAACTTACTTTAAGTGATTGACAATATATTAAAGGTTGAGATATTTGTTTAAAATAAAAATCGAAGTAAATTATACAAATACATTCATCTTAAAAAATATTTTTTTTCCTTTCATATTTTACACAGCGAGAAGAGAAAATAAATAATTATGCTGTTGCGATGGATCTTAAAAAATTCGTAAGTTATTTACCCAGACAGTCCTGAATTATTTTATCGTCTAAATAGTTATAATTAGTAATCTATAAAAGGTTATAAGGAAGAAAGTAAAAACAGATTTGTTTGTATTTTTAGTGTTTATATGAACGGGAGTTCTTCCAGAAGGGGATGTCAGGACAACAAGGCAACATTTTATGAAGGTAAAGAATTGCGAAGGGTAACTTTTATGAGTATCGGTATTTCCAAATAAACCTGACGAGAAGTTAGTTTTGGGGTTACAACCAATTATGTATATGATATAGATCGCTCACTGGCCCGCCATATTTGAAGCCGAGGTTGCGCGTGGTAGCCATGACAGTGGTTGGCAAAAGGCTTTTATAAAAAGGTTATGCTGTATTATCAATGATTAGATTTTCTTTTATATTCTAGCTCGTATATTATGCACCCACAAGACAGACTAAAACTGCATATTTCTGCTTTCTAAACACATCGAAAACTATTGATATTTAAGAAACTTAATGAAAAATAATATTTTACTTAATTATCTGAAACAGAACCCATACGTCAAAGAAAAATCATGTTAGGTTCTATGAGAAAGGACAATAAATACATTTCATACAATGTAAAAAACAAGCTGTTATTTGCATTTTTTAAAATTACTGATTTCTTAAAAGTAATTAATTATGTCAGGGTTTGACGCACATATTTCCCGTCTATGATTGCACATGTAATTATACGAAAAATGTTAATAAATATAAAAAATATTGATACTAAAATATGTGCAAAACAGTGTTCTAAGGTAACCAATGGTATCAACAGGAGACTTTTACCTAAAGCAGGAAGGTTCAAAATGTTCTGAACATAACCTCTCTCTCTCGGGGTTGGCGTCCAATCCTTCCTCATCGACACAATGTACTTTTTTGAGAAAATCCTCGTCTTTTTAGAGGAAAGCGAAAACATAATGGTTAACTATAAAATTAAATGTCGCTTTTGTAGTATATTCTAAGAAAAACGCAAGCAGTATTTCAAAGTCGTATCTTTGGTGCATAGCTATGAAAGTAATTCCATATCATTTTTTTTAACCTCTTAGTGCAGTTGTACGCAGCACATCAAACAGGCATGCTAATGAATGCTCTCATGCAGAATGCATAACAGAAAAACTCCAAATATTGGCAGAAACAGTACCTATATCAACGATAACACACGCACAAAAGTATGTTTTGCCAACAACTGTCATGGCGAAGCTGACTTCACTTTGCCCTATCCATAGAGTATATATGTGAGTCATCTTTATCTTATACATCATTGGTTACAACCACATAAAAATTTGTTGCAAAAGTAAATAAAAGAACCTTATAATCTTATTTCATGCTACTGTATTCTAAAGCAACAATGAGTTTAATCACATTTTAGACACATTGTATTCAGCGGCGAAGCTTGTCATACAATTGGGTATTCTGAAAATATTATATTACACTATTTGTAACTTAGCTTCTTTCATCGGTTTTTCGTTCAGTAAAATATCGATAATTTGTTGTATAAAGCTATCGTTTCTGCAAAGTCAATTTAGCAAACGCTTCTCGGTAGCGAGTGAACTGAAATTACGGATCCTGATATTTATCATGCAATTTCTCAGAAATGGCTTCACTCTCTTGAATGTAATCATATTCCTTTCATATAATCCTGTAGAAAAATAGACTGATGGTGAAGGGGACCGTTAGACTGAATTTTATCTACCGAACCGTATGCAGATATTTTTTTTCTAGACCAAGTTGTCCAAGAAATATTTCAGCAACAAATTTCCTGGGGTATATTTTGCATTATCAATGTATACATTCGTCAGTTCATTTCGAAGCTGTTCACTGTCGAAGAATGGATATTATTTTATTGGGAAAGAAAACATTTCTGAAAGAAAACGTTGTATGTGGAAAACTGCTTTTCGTTAAGAAATTCAATAAAATAAAAGTTAAAAATCTTGAAATCGATATTCCATGTGATTATATTTGTACTTATTTTCCCTATACACTAGTGATAACCTGAGCAACATGTTGACAAACTACAACGTGCCGCTCAAAATACGAACATTGTAATCTCGACTCTGCCCTTCTGGTACAACAAACCAACACTGTGCAAAGAAATTAGACACGCAAACAACCAATTGAAACTGCATCTGAGAGACACACATGTTAAATTATTTGAGCTTAACTTTCAGAAAAACACTTCACCGGGCAGTTCTTCACTTGAACATTGTCGGAAAACGTTTCAAAAAGAAAAATAATGTTTACTTTAACAAAACCAAGATATAGTATAATGAATTAGTTTACATTTGCATTGTATAATTTAAAAAAAGATTGAAATAACAAGTAATGTACTTCAGCTTCCGGGTCAATGACTCCTATCTCGATCGGCTTTTTATCGAGTTTCCCTCATCCATTGAGCAAATGCTCAGATGGTCCCTTGATTTGCTTTTGGACGTAAATGTCACTTTACGCACGTTTTGTTGAGCTTTCCTTTTGCTTGTAGTGGTAGTAGAGCTTAGGGTTTCTATTTTGTTAGCAATACAGAAAAATCAAATCTCTTCGTTCGTTCGCCGTTACAAATAAGTTTTTTATAATTCGGCTACGAAAACATCTAGTTTTTGAAATGTTAATCTTTCGCTTTTTAAATTTATTATTATTATTATTATTATTTTCATATTTCAACTATTAATAGTTTAATTGTTGGGAAGGGATCCTGAAACTCAGGAAAGCGTGCGCAGATGATTTTCTCCCCCATACAGTTTTTGACTAAATAAATAAATTTTTAAAAAATCTACCGCCTGCTGTGTCAAAGGTTTCCTTTATGCTGATGATTTTGCCTTCCTTTCATCATACCGATCCTTAAATTTATCCCTTACTCAACTTCAAACCGCTCTTAATTTCCTCACCTCCTGGGCAACACAGAATAACATAATTATAAATCCTACTAAATCACATGCAAGTTTTCTCCAGCCCCTGAAACTCATCCACACGCCCTCCTCTGCAAATAAACCAACAACCCCTCCCTTGGCACATTAAATACCATTAGGAATCCATTTTTACCAACGCCTGCTCTGGTCCCATCACATCAAACAGACTTCCCTCACAACGCACAGAATAATCAACGCCCTGTACCCTATCCATCAAAAAGAAGCTAATAACATATTATACATACTTTCGCCCCATTATAACATAAGGCCATCCCACCTGGTCCTACACAGCCCAAATTAAGCACCTCTGATTAACCAAAATAGAAACAGGATAATCCGACTAATATTCAGACCCAATCCCTACACCCACTTTAAATTTGATTTGATTTTTTCGTGTTTCCGGGCACGTCAACTGCTTTGGTCATTAGTCCCGTAGTGTAGAGCATGTTTTTCTCGGGATATGCGCGGTGATCTTCCCCGCTTGATGGCGAGATCCGGCGCCGACCTACCGTCGGCTAGTGGGGTTTCCCCCTCACCAGGACTCTCCCACCATCGGGGCACTGCCCCAGCCGGGACAAGCTTTAAGCTCCCGACCGGCCTCCCAGAATATGTGGTAGTGTAGTGCATGTTAGTGTAAATGTGTGTGTGTAAGGGGAGAGGATAGGACAAGGAAGAGGAAGGACAGATCGCGCGCGGTCCGTGGTCCGTTTGGTAGGGTACATCTCCGGCATTCGCCTGGTGTTAATCGGAGAAACCACGGAAAACCACCGATCAGAGCAGCCGGCCGCTAGAATTCTCCTCCAGACAGCGACTGAATTCGACCTAGCTGAAAAGCTAGTGTCGAAAATCCTGCCGCCATCAGGACTCGAACCTAGGACCTCTTGGTCAGAGGCACTGCAGTGACATCAGTTGATGCACTGAGCTACCACTCCCGGTACACCCACTTTAATGACCTCAGATCGCTCCACAATATTCCCCACAGAAGCACCTATATCCACAACTCAGTAACTCATATCCAGAAATGACTATCCGATCCAACATACAACTACCTACTTACATCCCACCTCCCTATCCTTAGAAACCCTCCCCGACACTGAACAAAGAATTGTGCTTTAGACATCCTCCAACTGACACCCCACCACCCTAAACAGTGAACATAGACGACTACCCGGCAATGACCATTACATAGAATACTGAAAATGACGTATACAATTAACACCATCTGAAGTGTGGGGAATGGAAGTAATAATATGCAAACCAAGAACACCAGACAACATAAACGAAGAGTTCCAACTAGGAGCAAGTGTTCTCAAAACACAAGTCCAGCCGTCCAGTCGGATAGATACGTGCGTATTAACAACCTTTTACTCGAGCGAGGCGAGTCGCCGCGAAACTGTTTCGGCGACCTACTTTTCAAACAATGCGATCCCCTCGCGCCTTTATCTGGAAAGGCGTTTGATTCTCGGAATACGTCGACTATATGCAATGTCGTTCTGGTCGCTCTGCGCGCGCTCTCACGGACAGCCTTGGAAACAGCCGTTCAAAGCAGTTCAGTCCTTCCAAAGAGTTTCGTACGAATAATGTTGGGAATAATTTTTGATAGCAAACTGAGTTGGGAAAATCAGGTAAACTGTGTCTTAAGGGAAAGCCTGGAGGTCCTTGCGTTTTACTATGCGAATACTAAAAAAGAGTACAGCGAAAGCGAGAGAATTAGCTTATTTATCTCTAGTTCGTTCATTAATAGAATACGGGGCGGTTTGTTGGGACCCTTATAGAAATTCACAATTTGAATAGACTTAGAGAAGAGCGTATAAATTTATCCATGATTTTCTGGAATACGAAACTCGAGAATACAACGACGCCTTTCGAATACGAATTGATGCCATTTCGTATGAGAAAGAGGGCATTCGAATTTCGAGAATAGACCTCCGGTACATTGCAAAAAGCACTATTGCTTCCACAGCTTTCACACATATAAAATTATTTTATTTCGAACACTTCACTACCCTGGTATTTTTGGCAATAATGAAAGATCTTATACACGCAATCTTATTCACAAGAACGTTCACAAACCGCTGGCCGGCCAGCTGCAGCCACGGGGGTCGGCGCCCATACACGAACTGCCTAAATAGAAATACATTTCTGCATTGCAAACAAATCATGATTTAATGTAAAAAACTGGAATGTAGGTGACTTTTAAGGGAGGAGTGCAATCTGTGCATATTTTTTTGAGCTCCTTTACCCCCCTCTGTTTTACTGTATTTATTAGATGAATTATGAATAAATTGTGAACGATCAACTAATTCAGAATAAAATTCACAATTAATAAATTCATTCATAAATAATAAATACGAATTAAGAAAATAATGAATTAATTAAATTGTTTCAAAATACCTCTTCAAGTTTCTTGTTTCAAATTTTTATTTTTGTATTGCTCTTTATGAACGGGTTTCATTCAAGTAAGAATATCTTTCACACAAGTTTTTATGTTCATTCTTTTTAAAGAGAAAATTCAAGTAAATATTTAAAAAAAACTTGTTGTTTATCATCCTTTTACTACTAAATATTATAATCTCACTCAGTTCTATGTACTGTTTAGTGTTTTCCTGCTGTAGCGAAGGCCTAAATGTCATATAAAAAATGAAGGAGTAGAAATGTGTCCGAGAAAACTCGCTCGCCGACCGACTCGAGCGAGGAACTCTTTCGCCTCCGCAGAGGCGAACGAGAAAACTTTCTAGTGTATGAGGTCGATAAGTGTTCCTTGTTTCGATTTTCCACATTTCACGTCGCACATTTCTCGCAACGCATTCCTCAGTGTAGTATGTTTCGGGTACGCGGCCCCAAAGCAAAACATTATGTTAGTAGTGTTTCAATATAGACTTTTATTTCACTTAGTTTTAATTGATTTGAATTGCGTACATTTTTACCTATATGTTCGATGGAGGTGCAACCCCCAATCTGTTGGAGCACCAGCCGCCACTGATCGCGCGACGTTTTTCGAACGATGGCTTGGAGAAATGCGGCAGAGTGAGGAATTAGACAGGCATCTGTCACAAGATTTTATGGAGCAATGCAAAATCGCTGGAATATCAGTCATGCCTTCGCAACTTTCTCAATAAATTGAGTTCTAATTTTCCCAGGAGTTCTATGTACCGTCGACCGGGGCTACTTTGGGCCACTTTTTCACGTTTCTACTAACATTTCTTTTGATAAAAAATATAACATACAGATTTCCAGCATCCAACTTAAATTTTAACCAATTAACATGACATAAGAAAGAAAATGGCATTGTTTTCAAAACATATTTTTTTTCAATTTTTAAAGTTTTGGACCAAAGTAGCCCCTGCTTGGGGCTTCTTTGGTCCATTCACTTTATTTCATACATATTGAATGGATTTTGAGATGCAACCGCTGTAATTCCTTGCTTAAGGATCTGCTAATAAATTGACACTGCAAATTAGCAAAAAATATTTTTATTATCTCATTGAAATACAATAAACAAGATATTGATAAACACATACAATGTCTCAAAAACTGTCCCTTGTACTTAAGTATTTTGTCAAATGTAGACTTTTCATTCTAATTCATAATACTTATCTATCTCAGCAACACAGAAGTGTCCTCTTTTCATAGCTTTGGGAGGGTTTATTTTTTTCTTGATGTCTGCCCATTCATATACAAAAATGTCCTTTTTCTCAGGCCATATCCAGGATTTTTTGGTCTTGGTCATGCATTCTATTGTGGGGCCTGTCTCTTCTTCACTGGGCAGTTTTATTATTAAGCCAGGATAGTGCTTGCCTGCATACTTTACAATGACAAAGTCACCTATTTGGAAATTATTTTTCACATATTCTTGTTCTTGTATATCTTTTCTAGGACCACTGGAACCAACGTCTTCCCCAAAATCCTCAGGCTCGCTTTCAGAAAAGTTGGAGCCATCGTTAGAATTACTGCTGTCATGACTGTACAAACTGGAGTATTCAGGTTCTGATGTCTCATTTCTACACGAGTATCTTCTTTTAGGCTTAGGTGTGGATGTTGATGCTTCTGCGCTAGACTCATCAATGTCATCTGCGCTAGACTCATAGAATAATTTTGCAGAGACACTTTTGCCAGGTAGCACATTCAATTTCTTTCTTTTGCTGGGCCGTTTTAGTCAAATCCTGCCGTTTTTCTGACAGTTTTAACAAGAAACTTTCTCCTATCAGGTTTTTTACAGGAGTGATTATATTCTTTTGAGGCAAGCGCTCCAGAACTTTGGTTCTGTCTAGGGGTATGATTCCTGTTTTTTGAAACCCAGAAATCAGTTTTTTTTCTTCTCTGCATAAAGATAATCCACCAGCTGTTTTAGGAGTTTAGGAAACTGATCCTTGGGCAAGTTTGTCATTGACTTGTTTTGTTGTTTCCACAAAGTCAATATTTTACGCCACTCTCTTTTCAATGGACCATAGTAGGCGACGTCCAATGGCTGGGTGAGGTGAGTAGAATTCGTGGGTAGGCACACAAACCTTATATTGTTTTCGTCGCACGCTTTCAAAACTTGTAGGTTGATATGGGAGGTTAAATTGTCTCCTATCACAACCTTGACTCCGGGCAGTTTTTTTAATCGAGGGAGCAGGGTTGACATAAACCAATCTTCAAATGTTCCCATATCGAACCAACCACTTTTTGTTCTATTGAACCTACATCCTGCAGGTCCACCTTCTGTCCATGTAGACCACAAATGCTCAGATTTGTATACCACATAAGGTGGTAACATTTCTCCTGCTCCATTTCCACAAAACATTATTGAGGTACAAGATTTTGTGGACTCCATGATGCGTTCTACATACTTTTGTCCTCTTTTACAAATTACCTTACTTGACCCAGGGTCATCTCTCAGATTAGTTTCATCGAAGTTCCAGATGTTTTCATTCAGTACATGACTGAGGGCAGTTTCTAAATTGTCAAAATATTCATTAACTATTTTTTCATCAATAGCAGCTCTTACTCGTTTAATATTGCTTGCTGTACGCATTGTTAACTTTGAGTGGCGTTTCCTAAATGATGCTGCCCAATCTGGTCCTGGGAAATTGTTTTTAAAGTGATTTACTGTACGTCCCTGTTTGTCAAGAAAACATTTAATGAAGTACCTCAAATTAAGGTCGGTAACAGGAAAGCCAAATTCAGATAACTTGTTGATATGAGCCTCAAATGAACGTTCTTCTTGTTGAGTGAATACTGTGGGATGGCCAGGTTTTTTCACCTCCTTTATTTTCAGCTTATTTATTATTGTGCTTCTTGGTATATTATAATATTCACTTGCATCTCTTTGTGATCTTACTCCATTTTTTATGTCCATCAAGCAATCTTGCAAAGTCTCAGCACTATAATCGGCATATTTTCTCGAACCTGCCTTTGTTTTGTAATTTCTCATGACGTATTGTCGTCACAAACTGGAACAAAAACAACTAAATTAACGTGCACGATCGTAACACTTGAAAAACTGTTAATAAAAACCTGGTTTTAAAAGATTTGTTGGTAAAAGAAATAGTTGGGGCTACTTTGGTCCTGGCACAAAGTAACCCCGAAAAACTAGTACCACTCGCGCAACTTTTCTTGAACGATAGATTGACGAAATGCGGGCGGAGTGGGGGTATTAGTTACAAAGTCGGCCTCGAGAGAATTTACAGTAATGCCAACCTCTGGAAAATCAAACCCGCTATGTATGCGGCCAGGTCATCGCTCTGAGTAGGCAACAGCAGGGACAGTAGATAGGAGGTTTAGGTGCCTTCCTTGAAGGTCCTGGACCTGCCTCAGACATTTCTTTAGAAAATGGTAATAAAGCTGAACAGAAGTTCTCGACTATGAAAGCAACTAGCTTTGACTAGATTCTGTTTCGCGCCAACGAGGTTTTAATGCTGGGAATGTTGTCATCAGTGCTCGCTGCGATCTTTTGCCTTCAGCTGTTTATGGCTCCAGGGAGGGGGAAGCAAGGTCATCGTTCAAGAAAAGGTGCGCGAGTAGTATTTAGGTTATATTTAGGAAATCGTTAAAATTTACTGTCAAAACAAGAAAATAAAGAACAAACTATTATCACACATTTGTTGCAGGTTACTTAAGATAATATTTTGGCACTTACCTAATATTTAACTATTTTCCAAATTGTTCCAGAGGAGAAAGTTTGGAGAGAAATAATTTTCACGTATAAACAGACGTTTGCAAAACCTCCAATGTTGCCACTAACAAAAAAATAAATTTACTCCAAAGTACGAAATTACTTTCAAAAACAGTACAAACTATTTTTCAAGACCAAATAATTCCATTTATCTTGTAGTGTCCGTTCAGTACAAAAATTAAAAACTTTTTTTTCGCGTTGGACCAAAGTTACCCCGCAAGGACCAAAGTAGCTCCGGTCGACGGTATCTCATGGAATGAATCTGGATATGCCTTGGCCAGTTCTTTAGATATCGTTTAGAAAAATACGACCAGGAGTTCTCGGCTTCAACAGTAAATATATTTTCTTACGCGCCAATATAATAGTATTTGGAATGTTATCAGTGCTCGCTGCGAGCTTTGGTCTTCAACTGTTTCTTTCTCTTGCGCAGGGAGAGTTTTAGCGCAGCGCCCTCTAGTATATGTGTATTCCAGAGGGTGCTGCCTAGCGCAAGTATATACTCTCTTAGCGCAAGAAAATTTGCGCGGGTAAACACGAGGGTGACGATCTGAAGAGACAGAGTGATTGTTTGGATCTTATAATTTTTGATGAATGTTCTGTTCTCTGTAATATATATTTCACTGCCGTTTTAAGGTAAGTTTTTATTTTTTGTTATATTTAAAAATCGTAGTAGTCGGTGTATGAAATACCTACCATTGAAAGTGTGAGAGAATCGATTTGTTTGTTCACCATCAGACAGGCCAAGAATTTGTTCGTGAATCAAATAATACTGTACGATAATCATTAGAAATCAGGGCCATTGATTCCATATATACTGTTATTTGTTTCTGAAATAAAGAAATGCACTAAAGTAATTGAGCAGCATCGAAATGAATTTGTTTATGTTCAGTTTCCCTTTGGAGGTATTTTTATAACTTCCACGCATTTGTCGTTTTAATTGGTTAACAATAATCTTCGGATTTTTATGGTCTAAAATCTTCTATTTAGGCATTTAAAAAGCAAAGAGAAGCTATATAATAATTATATAAGTGGAATTATATACTGACTTGAAACAAACTCACCCATGTTTTATTTTACTTCTGTGTTTCATTGTAATAATGATATTTATTGAGTCACATATTCAATTACAATTGTTTATGATGAGTCAAATATGATATATATGGAGGGAGTACAGTTGCATGCATCTTCTTGAGTGCAGCAAGTGAAATTACATTTATTGTCCAGAAGCAAAACAAGAGGCCATCTCAGCATTTGCTCCAGGGAAACTGGACAGAAAAAACTTATAAAGATGGGGTCATTGCCCTGGGGATTATATTACAATACTTATTGCAGATATCTTAAGATATTATATAGTAGATAATTATTTTTAGTAGCAAAATAATGAAACATTTAACAATATAATTTAATTTAAAATAATTTAACATTGCAAGATAATAACATTTACTTGGTATAGTGATTTTATTGCCACTAATAATATAAATAATAGATAATATTACTTATAAAAAAATAATAATAATAATAGAAATGACAATACTAATAATAATATTAACAGTACATGATAACAATTATGGTAACAACTACTTATGAATTAACAGTATTAATACATTCCTCGTTTAGATCTTGACATGGTGATCCCGATCGAAGCCATGAATTTTTAAGGGCGAAAAAATCCTTCGTACGCCTTCCTTCGGAGGGGAAGTAAAGCCGGCTGTCCCATGTTAGTACATTTACTGCATGTAAAAGATCCTCAAGCCTAAATGATGCCTCTGAGCTGAATTCAAATCGCCTGTTTCGTCGCCCAAGTAATACCTTCTTTCTCCCCTAGCAGGTGAAAGGAGCGTAACGAAATTTGCGTGGTCAGACGGAAGAGCAGGCCTCATGGCCTGAGTCTCGCCACGTAAAATAAGGCAAATTCAATTCAATTCAATTCAAATGGTGAGGAGGAGGAGGTAGGTTATGGCTAGGTTATTTTCTATTTCTACACCTAGTCCTATTGCAGCACCTGAAATCACATTGCACCTATTAGTCATTGAGGTATTCCTGAACGCTATAAAGTTTTTCGCCAAGGGGTTTGAGTTTATTCTTGAAGTTGTCTAAGTGTTGTTCATTAAAAAATCAGTGAAAAATGAATACATGTAGCAATGTAAACGCTAGAACGCACGTGACATTTTATGTTCTAAATCATCTTTTTATTGACGACTTTTATGTTTAATATTGGAATGACAGGCAGTGCATAATGCTGCTGGGATAATCCAGGATTTTTATTTAAGAGAGATTTTCATTTATAGAGATTTCAGCTCCAGTGAGATATTTGGCATTGGAATACTTTCATATTTATCCTCCACAGAGTGAATTTTACTGATCGAGCATGCTTAGGCTTTAACAGATTTGAATAAGCCTATTTAGGCATTAAAAATGTTGTTTCATGATATTGTATGTTGAAATGTGTTCACAATGAATTTCAAGTTTATATGTGAATCGTAATCGAAAACTAATATTGTAATTTTCACAATGTGGATGAATGAATTTTAATCACCTTTTGAGCATGCATGAGAGCCGGCTCATTTCACAAATGTAGTTGATTCCAAGTTAACTTATTGGAAGGTGTTTGATGTGCTGTGTATTACATGTATTTGACCTATTAGCTTGTTTTTAATTTTTTTTTTAAAAATTTGTTGCTTCTACACCTTGATGCAACGCGTCTCCAAGCCCCTTAAGGGGCGTTGAACTCTTTGCACTGGGGAGTAATCCTCCATTAATGTGCTTTATTTCTGGAGTAATCCTCCGTTACTGTGTAATTATTACACTGAATAATTACTATATTTGTCAAGTCTCGTCACACCGTAGTCAGTCAGTGCCTTTTATCCCTTCGGCCAGGGGCTCGACGCCGTTAGATCCTGTGGTTCCTGGCCGGTCACCCAACCAGGAACCCGCGAGTCTCGAATTCGCTTAACCTTCGTGACTTCACGGAGCATAGTGAAAGAATTCGGCTAGCGCCGCCGGCTAATTGTTCTAATAAAATAAAAAAATTATAGAAATAGGCTTTTAGTGTCTGCATGAAACATTTACAGCTAGTATCTAGTAGATTAAATATTTGTATTTTATTAGCAACTGATTGTCTTTGGTATCGATTGTTCATTGTAGAAATCACGACCGTTAATAAGTAGTTGGATAATGGATCACGGGATCGATTGTTGCTGAATATTCAACTATTGTTAACTTGTTTTTTTCTTGCCATTGCTTTTTTTTAGTGGAGGTGCGTTCATATATGTTATATAATGTTTTGTGCAATAACATGTAATTTTTTAAAAATTGTTTCAGTGTTTGAGCATGGCTGAACCAATCTTGTGCGTGAGTTGGAATGACCATGCCAATGAACTTACTAGAGTGTGGAAAACTTTACTGGAGAACAATTCTTTTGTGGATTGCACTTTAGCTGCTGAAGGGAAAAGTCTGAAAGCTCATAGACTGATTTTGTCTGCATGTAGCCCATTCTTTCAAGTAAGATGAATTTTATTAAATCATAATAACACAAGAAATGTTTCCATTATTTCCTTGTCTTATTTTTTCATTCTGTTATTAATTTTTTTGTAGAAGAGATTTGTAGATGTGTGTAGCGGTAATGAAAAGAGAGGTGGGAAGTAACTACATTTCTGGGCTCTCTTTGCCATTTAACTTTTGTATTTACATTTGACCTTAATAGGAATAAAAAATTCTTTAACGATAATGAAATTTTAACTGTATTTGTACAATTAATAAGTACAATTGATTTTATTTTAAATATTTTCACTGTTGCATGATGGTGTGGAGAGCCTATACTTCAAAGGACATATAAATAATTCCTAGTCTGTCAGGTTATAAAAAGGATATAAAACTTTTTTTTACGTAATGCATAGGGGCCCCTTAAAAAATTCAGAGGGGCCACAGTTACCTTTGTCCTCCTTGTGCACAGAGCTATGTTTGTAGAATTCTCCAGTACTAATATCAGAGATTTCCAATATTTTTTTTGAATTGACCTCTTTCAAAAGAATGACTTGCTTCATGGATCTCTTTGACTATTTTCTGTAATTTTCAGCGTACAAAACAACAAAAATAATTGCATATACATGACTGGATAACAATTAGACAAAGAATACAAAAAATTTAAAAAAAGATTTATTAGGGTTTTGTTTTTTGTACTATCATTATTTTCAATTTTTAGAAATAGCAATAGTATTAGATGTCTTGAACCTTTTATATAAGAAAACAATTAAGACTTTCATTATCTACATTTGTAATCATGAGCATCTTGATTCTGCCGATCAGTTGCTGGTCGTATTAGTTTGTTGAGCCCCAATCAACCCTTTATCGTTATTAATCCCTCTTATAATTGCTTCTACTCCCAGTTGGTCTCCAGGTTGATACTGACCCGTAGAAAACACTGATGTGTATAGCATGTTGCACTGTGTGATCTAAGAAACTGTTTCAGTAAGAGATTCATAAAATCCTGTTTAGCCTTAGTATGGGTACTCTGATCATGGGTGCTGCAGGAAGGTTGAGAGAGGAGTATACATACCCTTAAATTTTTGGCAGAAAATTTTGATGAAAAAATTGCATTTGCAAATGTTTTAGATAAACGTTATTCAAATTCATTGATCGTGCTTTGTTCAAAGAATGTGATTCAGAATTTCTTAGTTCAAATAAAATTGACTCATATGGAATAATGTGTTTTTAATACTGCCTTTTTTTCTTGAAAACCCAATATCAGCTATGACAGAGGAAACTTAAAATTTCAGGGTGAAAAAACGTGATATTTGGAAAATTTAGAAATTTCAAATGCTCTATAGCACAAGTAATGTAGAATAATCATTAGCTCTAATTTTCTGAGCTTATTTTGTGTTCCTCTTTGTCTACTTTAACAGTTTCTGAGAAGTGCTCGTCAATTTTTCATCTCTGTTCATTTCTTGTCTTTTTATTAGATGCTGTTTAATGAGGAAAACGAGAAATATCCAATTGTCGTTCTCAAGGATACGTCATTTCTTACACTTAAGACTCTCATTGATTTTATGTATAAGGGAAAAGTAGAGATTCCAGCTGGTCAGTTTGAAACCTTTTTGGAACTTGCTGTGTCCTTTCAGATTAGAGGCCTTAATAATTCTCTTCGTAAAGATGTAAGTAAATGTTAAAAATGTCAGTATAATAAATCATTGTGTAATTGGGGGTATTAAAAAAAGGTTTTTATAACTTTTGTTTTTCCTTTTTGTAGAGGACAATTAATGTTCTCGGCAATGCTACTGGAGACTCACTTCAGTGTTCATCCAGGGTTAACCGAGACAACAGTGGAGTGGAAAATTCTCAGACAAGTCATGAAGGCAGCTCGAACTCTTCCCGACAAGGTCATGTCCATTTCTCACAAGGCAACACGAAGAGCACTCGCAAAGCCCCTCCTGTTCTGTTCGAAGGACGCAACGACTCTGCTGAGGAGGCACAATCCAGAACAGAAATGATGCCTCTGCAAAATCATCAAAGTCTTCTTGTGAGTGACAGTGCTGAGGTGCTTGTAAAAACAGAGCAGAATTTGGAAGAAGAACATGCATTTTCTCAAATAAAAATTTTGGAGACAAGAAGTGAGGTATTAGATAGTGTTAACCATGTTGAATCCACGTCTGGGAATGCTGAGAGTGAAATGAATAATGAATCTGCTCCACCATTTGAAGAAAATTTGGAACAGAATTTAAGTAAGTAAATTTAAGTTTTTCAATGTGTGCAGTGTGAAAAAGTAGTCTTGTAATTGTAATAATGAGCATATTCACGAATATTACATGTTATACTTTTCAAATACAGCAGAACCTCAATATGACAAAGCATTGGAATGAAAGGAATGAAATATTTCTCTGACCTATCAAAATAATACTTTCTTTAAAAAGTCTGAACTTGTTTTAAATTGGCACAGTAAACTATTTTCATTAAATCATAAAGTTAATATTCTTTAGTTATATAAGCCTTTATTCTCAGATACAAAATATTGTGAAACAAATCATAAAGATAATAAATTATTTTAAAAATAACTATTTTAATCAGCCCTACCTGGTACTACTGACGTTTTGAATCGAAGAATTTATAGATTAAAAAAGTAATTTTTTTCCTTTCTTTTTCTTTTTCCTTCCTTTTTTCCTTTCTGTTTCTTGTTTTGCTTTAGTCTTTATCGCACGGGACTGCCTGCCTGAGATTTTGTACAGAAGGGTTTTTCCTCCTTCAGACCACTAGTCTGGAACTGATACCATTTACAAATAATTTGTATCCATATAACGGTTTAAAATTCTTGGACAAGTCGTGTCACAAGGCAACGCCAAGTGCATTCACAAAGTCCCTCTTGTTCTATTTGAAGGACGCAATGACTCTGCTGAGGAGGTACAATACAGAACAGAAATGATGCCTCTGCAAAATCATCAAAGTCTTCTTGTGAGTGACAGTGCTGAGGTGCTTGTAGAAACAGAGCAAAGTTTGAAAGAACATGCATTTTCTCAAATAAAAATTTTGGAGACAAGAAGCGAGGTATTAGATAGTGTTAACCATGTTGGATCCATGTCTGGGAATGCTGAGAGTGAAATGAATAATGAATCTGCTCCAACATTTGAAGAAAATTTGGAACAGGATTCAAGTAAGTAAATTTAGATTTTCAATGTGTTGTACTGTGTCATAAAAGTAGTCTTGTAATTGTAATAATGAGCATATTCACGAATATTACATGTTTTACTATTCAAATACAGCAAGAAACTCGATATCTGGAAGCATCTCCGGAGTGAAATATTTCTCTGACCTATCAAAATAATACTTTCTTTAAAAAGTCTGAACTTGTTTTAAATTGGCACAGTAAACTATTTTCATTAAAACATAAAGTTAATGTTCTTTAGTTATGTAAGCCTTTATTCTCAGATACAAAATATTGTGAAACAAATCATAAAGATAATAAATTATTTTAAAAATAACTATTTTACTCAGCCTTACCTGGTACTACTGACGTTTTGAATCAGAATTTATAGATTAAAAAAGTAATTTTTTTCCTTTCTTTTTCCTTCCTTTTTTCCTTTCTTTTTCTTTTTCCTTCCTTTTTTCCTTTCTGTTTCTTATTTTGCTTTCGTCTTTATCGCACGGGGCTGCCTACCTGAGATTTTGTACAGAAGGGTTTTTCCTCCAGGCCACTAGTCTTGAACTGATACCATTTACAAATAATTTGTATCCATATAATGGTTTAAAATTCTTGTAGAAGTCATGTCACAAGGCAACGTCAAGTGCATTCAGAAAGTCCCTCTTCTTCTGTTTGAAGGACGCAATGACTCTGCTGAGGAGGTACAATCCAGAACAGAAATGATGCCTCTGCAAAATCATCAAAGTCTTCTTGTGAGTGACAGTGCTGAGGTGCTTGTAGAAACAGAGCAAAGTTTGAAAGAACATGCATTTTCTCAAATAGAAATTTTGGAGACAAGAAGTGAGGTATTAGATAGTGTTAACCATGTTGGATCCACGTCTGGGAATGCTGAGAGTGAAATGAATAATGAATCTGCTCCAACATTTGAAGAAAATTTGGAACAGGATTCAAGTAAGTAAATTTAGATTTTCAATGTGTTGTACTGTGTCATAAAAGTAGTCTTGTAATTGTAATAATGAGCATATTCACGAATATTACATGTTTTACTATTCAAATACAGCAAGAAACTCGATATCTGGAAGCGTCTCTGGAGTGAAAGATTTCTCTGACCTATCAAAATAATACTTTCTTTAAAAAGTCTGAACTTGTTTTAAATTGGCACAGTAAACTATTTTCATTAAAACATAAAGTTAATGTTCTTTAGTTATGTAAGCCTTTATTCTCAGATACAAAATATTGTGAAACAAATCATAAAGATAATAAATTATTTTAAAAATAACTATTTTACTCAGCCTTACCTGGTACTACTGACGTTTTGAATCAGAATTTATAGATTAAAAAAGTAATTTTTTTCCTTTCTTTTTCCTTCCTTTTTTCCTTTCTTTTTCTTTTTCCTTCCTTTTTTCCTTTCTGTTTCTTATTTTGCTTTCGTCTTTATCGCACGGGGCTGCCTACCTGAGATTTTGTACAGAAGGGTTTTTCCTCCAGGCCACTAGTCTTGAACTGATACCATTTACAAATAATTTGTATCCATATAATGGTTTAAAATTCTTGTAGAAGTCATGTCACAAGGCAACGTCAAGTGCATTCAGAAAGTCCCTCTTCTTCTGTTTGAAGGACGCAATGACTCTGCTGAGGAGGTACAATCCAGAACAGAAATGATGCCTCTGCAAAATCATCAAAGTCTTCTTGTGAGTGACAGTGCTGAGGTGCTTGTAGAAACAGAGCAAAGTTTGAAAGAACATGCATTTTCTCAAATAGAAATTTTGGAGACAAGAAGTGAGGTATTAGATAGTGTTAACCATGTTGGATCCACGTCTGGGAATGCTGAGAGTGAAATGAATAATGAATCTGCTCCAACATTTGAAGAAAATTTGGAACAGGATTCAAGTAAGTAAATTTAGATTTTCAATGTGTTGTACTGTGTCATAAAAGTAGTCTTGTAATTGTAATAATGAGCATATTCACGAATATTACATGTTTTACTATTCAAATACAGCAAGAAACTCGATATCTGGAAGCGTCTCTGGAGTGAAAGATTTCTCTGACCTATCAAAAATCGAAATATCAAAATAATACTTTCTTAAAAAAATATGACATTTTTAAATAGGCCCTGTTAATTACTATTGTTTAATCACAATCTTTAGTTGTATAATAATACTTTATGCTCGGAAACAAAATATTGTGAAGCAAATCATAAAGATAATAATTGATTTTAAAAATAAATTATTGAAATCCGCCTTCCTAGTTCTACTAAGGCTTCAAATTCAAGAATATGTAGATTAAAAATTCAGTATTCTTTTTCTGTTTCTTGTTTTGCATTCGTCTTTGTTCCACAAAATTTTCTAGTAAATTTAGTGCACTAAAAATGTCATCACCAAGTGAAATGTGACCCACATTTGTCTCGCCAAAAAGTTCCTAATCCCTTCAGTTATGGTTTTGATAATGTGACAAAGGAAAAATCTTCAAAATTTCAGCAATTTGTGAATAGTCATGAGATTCTCTGGGTGATGGGAGTTTGTTACCAAGATACAAAAGTAAAAAATTTGTGTTCAATCGATTTACTTTTATCCATGTATACAGCATAAAAAGGAGACCAGACAAGAGAAGCATACAGCTATGTTAGTCTAATAAGTGTGAAATGTAGAATTTTTAATTATTTGGGATTAGAGAAGTCTGTCGTATTATGTTTTACAAATCCCAGCATATGTAAAGCTTTATTTGTTATATGATCAAGACGAAAAATAAATTTCAGATTTTGATCAAAGGTGACCCCTAGATCTTTAATTTGTGTGAGAGATTCTAGAAATAAAATTTGCTAACTAGAATACTGGAAGAGCAAAACAAACATTGCCGTAGTGACTGAAACAAAGAAGAAATTAAAAGGCTCAAAATGTGTAGGGAATTATGCAATGTTCTCAGTGGCGGCTCGTGGGTATTCGCACGTTCGCATGTGCACACCCAAATAACTGTGGTGCAATGTTTCTTAAACATTTCTTAACATGAGGGGAATACAAGTCCTCTCAGAGCATTTCCGAAACTTGGTATTTCAAAACACGTGCCGTTCGGAAGCTGTGATTGACAGTCCGCCGCCAATGCCCTTCGTGACAGCAGGCTGGAGCACACTTGGGAAATGCGAGCGAGCAGCCGGGGTTGGTGGCTCCCGCGGGGCTGAAAGGGAAAGAGGGGGAACATGGTAGCTTACGGGAGGCGGGAGCACACTCCGGAGCGTGCGGATATTACTGCGCAGGCGGGACCTCTGGAAGTGCCTTCACGTGTCGTGAAGATATAACACTCGGTTAGCACAAGTTTTTACGAGAAGTAAGTGTGGCATTGATGGAAGAAAGTGTGAGATATCTCCACTTGAATGAGCTCTCACCCCTTTCAAAGCAATTCTTCTGTATCGCGTGAAACGCAAACGCATTGCTGTGCAGTGTTGCATTCATAAGTATAGTGTTAATCGAATGTTATTTGCACATTTTAAAGGGAGTTGCAATTACAAATCCATTCCTAAGCATGTGAAAACCAAAATGTATTGTGTAAACGTATGTAGGAGGCTACTTTTTAATGTGTCTTGAAAAACCGAAGTTAGTGTTCATTTTTCTGTGAAGTGTGTTTGTACAACTGACAATGAATAGCGTCGAAAATATTAAAATAACATCAATGGAAAAGTCACAGATAAAATTGCTGAAAAGAAACAGCATTTACTGAAGCGATACAGACTGTGTTTCGTCAGTCAGTTTAGACGGCAAACTATCTAGATTTTTTGAGTATTGGGTATAGAAACTTGTACTTTTAAGCTTAAATTTGTACAGCGAGTTTATGGAAAATACTCCATTGCAAAAGTGCGAGTAAAAGTTGCGAATCGATGTGTTTCTTGACATCCTTTGAAAAACGTTCTGGAAGTGTTGAATCATGCGGTAACACGACACAAGTAGTAAATATTTCAGAGGGGTCCTTGCCGAGCGAAGTCGAAACGAATGTTGTGAAAAGAAATACCGTCAACCCTCGTTGGTGGTAAAAGGAAATATTCAAATGTTATCAAACTTCATAGGATGCCTTGTTTCTAATTGTTATTATCTATGTTAATGAATATGTGTATGCCTGTATGTATGGGCATGTGAGTGTGTGTGTATGAGAGAGGGGGGAGGAAGGGAGAGAGAAGAGAGGCGTTGCACACCCTAATAGTATGACCACGAGCCGCCACTGAATGTTCTACAGTGGTGTAGAGGAAAACATGAGAGCTTCAAAAGGAGTAGCGATATTTGTAGATAAGAAATGGGAACCTCAGATTAAAGAATATGAATACGTGAATGATAGGATTCTTACAATCAGATTAAAACATGATCGCGGTGTCCTGGTCATCATAGGCGCATATGCCCCAGTGGATAGACAGTTGAAAGAACTGGAAGAGGAAACTGTCAGTTTTTATTCAACGCTCCAAAAAACTAGAGAGAAAGACAATCAAACATGCGAAGTACTCATTATGGGTGATATAAATGCCAGAGTTGAAAACAAAGCAGTCCACGGAGCAGTCTATAGGAACATTTGGAGAAGAAACAATAAATAAGAATGGAATGAAACTTCAAGAATTCGCAGTTTTTAACAATTTAAAAGTGACAAACACCTTTTTCCGCAAGATACTAATTCACAAGTTTACATGGGCCAATGGAAACTGCAGATCATTAATAGATTATGTAATTGCTCACTAGAGAATATCAAAACAAGTAATGGATACAAATGTGTTGAGAGGTTATGACGTCTACTCAGACCATTATCTAGTAATGTCTCACATCAAGATGTATCCAAGATTGCAAAAAGCAAAGAAAAAAACTCCAAATGATGATGCAGAGAAAGTTTACAATGTGCACGTTCTAGAAGATGAAAGCACGAGGGAATTGTACCAATGTAGACTGAAGGAACACTTACATCTAAATCCTTTAAGTAACAATGTGGAAGAAATATGGGCTAATTTGAAAATGTCTCTGACTAAGGCTGCTAAGGAAGCTCTAGGGATGAAAAAGAAATTGAAAAGTAAGAGAAGGTTAAAAATCTGGTCGACAGAAACAGAAAAATTAGTTAAAATAAAAAAAAATGTTATAATAATGCACCCTTGAGGGACTCCAGAAATAAGTCCCAATATATAAGATTTTTATTTCACACGTTGAATTCTGTTACTCAAATAATTAGACATCGGATGTAATAAAGATCCGTGAATACCTATTTTATTTAATTTGATTAATAAAATGTTTTATTGACTGCATCAAAAGCTTTGGTGAAATCAGTATAAATCATGTCATTTTGATTTAATTTTTCAAGAAGAAAGTGCTGAAAAGATAATAAGGCATTAGTCATAGAATGCTCATGTCTAAAACCTTGTTGCTGATCAATCAATATAGGATTCAGGAAATCTGAGAGTTTTTTGGTTATAATAGATTTGAATAGTTTAGGGATAGGTCTATCATTTTTTATCATAGTGCAATTCCCAGATTTAAATTTTGGTGTGGTAAAACTTAACTTTCCAAAGACTGGGTATAAGGCTTTCATGCGGCAAATTGTAGCTTGTAAATAAAAAATGTAATATTGATGTCAGATTAATAATGCAATGTTTAAAGAAAGAATGCAGAATTCCAACAGGTTCAGTTCCCGGTTTTTCATTTACATTTTTTATAGCAGAGTATGTTTCCATTTGGGTAGTAGATATTTGCTCAAATTGCTTACTGTTTTTTCGTATTGATCAACATGAAAAGTTTATATCATCGATATCATACGCATTCAAAATATTTCGCAAAAAGGTCTTCAACACTTTGACTTGAACTTGCAACCGTGTCATCAAGTTTCATTACATTTGGTGATCCTGTTACTACTCTCTTACTATTCACATATTTAGAGACAGATTTAGTCTCATAACTCAGAATTTTCCATATCAATTGTATATTGTTTGTAATCATCAATGACCTTAACCTTACATAATTTGCGATTATTTGAAAACTTTGGATAATCAGAATCGGCTAAAGTAGTTTTATAAACATGGTGATGTATGCATTTTTGTAGTAAAATTTCTTCAAACCCTTTTGAATACCAAGGACAAAAACTTGACAAGTTCAATATACGTCTAGGAACTTAAAGTTGAAATTAGAGTATAAGTAAAATCATAAAAATATTGAACAGCTAATTATATAGAGTGAATTATGTAGAAAATAGGAAAACTAATCAATCTATGATAATTTTCTATTAATATTATAATAATCGGTCCCATCAAATTTAAAATGTATTTCTTTGCTGTAAATTTCCAGGAAACTTTCCGCAATTTTGAATGACAATTCGATAGGAGGATGATAGTTACCACACGGAAGAATAGGACAATCAGAAATATTCCTTGTTGCATTAATGTCATGAACGAATAGCAGATCTAGTGTCTCCCCAAAGAAATTTTGAACTGCATTAGTTTCTACAAGATTTAAATAATTTATCATATCAAGTAAATTATAACTTTATTTTTATTAAATTTGAGGCATTCGCATATTCACAATATGACCCAGAATCCGTACGGTGCCATTTGATATGAGTGAAGTTAGTAGAAACTCTGACATATGCATAGGTTTTCATAACATGGCGAGGGACTTGTATTCCTATGGAATATGGTTCGGCTTTCCGCCTCTTCTTGGTTGTTTTGCTAGTTTCTGCTTGATCTGCAGCACTTGATATGGTCGTGATCATGGAACATCACGTGGCATGACTCAGAGAGACACAAAAAGTCGTGCCTTATTCCATTGTGAAGACAAGTCCTCGCGCACCATGTTATGAAAACCCAAGTTTAAGGTAGATAGCACAGGGATATAGATGCTTCCCTTTCTCCACTTCACAAATTGTCAAGTTGTTCGTTTATAATTATTTGAGAACTCATTTGTCTATCCTGGTGATGTGTTGCTTTAGTTTTTGACAAATGATTCTGCTTCCCATAGAGCTAACACATGACTGCGGGGCTACTAAGCCTGGGGAGCAATACAAAATTTTAGTTTCTTAGAGTTAAAAGTGTGATTTTCACTCAGAGAAGATGTATTATTTTGAGGTATCGAGAAATTCGTGGTATCAAATTTTGAGTTAATGAGAGTCTTACATGTAAAATACATATAATACAGGAAATATAAAAAATTTGAGTTATCGATGTTGAAATTTACGAGATTTTACTGAATTGACGAAATAAAAAGTTCTTAACTTTCATAGAAGTAAATGCTCTCTTGGCTCAGAACGCTTGCACTAAGGAGGTCCGGGTTCGATTCCCAGACAAGCTCATTTGAAATTGGTTTCAACAAAACGAGTTTGCATGCTTTACAAGGGGGCTAGTCCAACCCCTGTGAAGTGCTCTAAACCCTGCCCCTATCCTAATTCCCTACCAATTCTGGCTGCTGGGTAGTAACACAGGAACATGTGGTCTAAGAGTGGCTTACATGGAGACACTACCTGGCGGCCTTCTTCACATAAATGTTAATGGATGATGATTCCTGAGCGTACGCGACTTGACATACATCTCCAAAAATGTAATAGCACTCGATGTGATTCCAGGGGCTGGGATATGCGTTGTGTCTGTAAAGATGCAACAAATAATAATAATAATAATAATAATAATAATAATAACAATAACGATAACGATAACAATAACAATAACAATAACAATAATGTTAATGTTCTCAGAAGTCATGTATTGATGACTTTTTTACAGGGCAGTACCATTCTGTCCTATTTTCATTCATATTATGGTTAATGTGTACAATGTGTTAATGTGTAAGTTTCAGTAAAGAACTTGTTGAATAGATCTCCAAGTGATTTGGTGAATACTAATTTTTAACAGCTTTAAAAATATTTCACTGATCCCTCTATTTTCAATTCTTGTTCAGAATTAGTGTCAGTTATTAAATCTGGCCAGTAGAATGTGTAGAGGCAATTTTATAATTCTGTGATATCTGATTCTGCGATTTTTTTCCTGCAAACTTCATGGCTTGGAAACTAAACATTACTATCACCTAGATTTATACATGACTATACCAATATATCATTATACCTTCAAATTAGTTCTTTTGAATCGTTCAGAAAAGATAATGACATTGTATTTTTAAATAAACTGATGAATAATAATATAGATAGCATTGAACTGTTATCATTAATTGAATGGAAAATACCGTAACACACCCCAAGAAAAAATCTCAATCAAATGTACTCTATTCCCGTTTGTAAATCTAACTTGGGATTCAATTCACTAACATGGCAAATGTGTAGAACTGCTAACAACTGTGATATTGATTACATTGTTCTTCATTACAAAGTTTATAAATCATGCAAGTATACAGCACATTCAGACTGAATTCTCATATCCAATGGATCATAGCTTGCACAGAAAAAGTCTCCAGCCTTCTGAAATTCTCTGTGGTTTCGTTAGGTACACAAGACCCCAGACAAAATTCAGAATCATTTTGATGATAAATGCAAATATTTCTGTTTTATTTTGCCTGTTTTTTGTACTACACATTCAGACTGAATTCTCATATTCAATGCATCCTAGCTTGCAACACAGCAGACGTCACATAACTGCGAGGCTCTAGTGAAGATGCAGTGTGCACGAGGCTGTGTTGAGCAGGGTTTTTCTTCTGCAGACACCTAGTCGTTAATTGATACCATTTACAAATAATTTGTATCCGTCTAATGGTTTAAAATTCTTGAACAAGTCATGTCACAAGGCAACGCCAAGTGCATTCACAAAGTCCCTCTTGTTCTATTTGAAGGATGCGATGACTGTGCTGAGGAAGTACAATCCAGGACAGAAATGATGCCTCTACAGAATCATGAAGGTCACCCTGTGCATTACGATCCTGAGGTGCTAATAAATGCAGAGCAAAGTTTCAGAGACGAGCCTATGTTTTCTGACATTATAATTTTGGAGACAAGTGAGGTGTTAGATGAGGTTAACCACGTTGAATCCATATTTGGGAATCCTGAGGGAGAAATGAATGATGGATCTGCTCCAGCATTTGAAGAAAATTTGGACCATTTTTCAAGTGAGTAAATATTTGAATTTCAATGTGCTGTGTCAAAAACTAGTCTTGTAATTAGTAGTAATGAACATATTTACAAATATTACATGTCATACTACTCACTTCAGAGACTGCAATTCTGTACTTTCTAAATTTAAACATAAAATACACTTACAATTTATATAATTAATTTAACTGATTAAATGATAATCATAATAATAAGAATATACATTTTGTGATAATAATAGTTGCATAAAAATTAGTTGAAACTAATTTTCATTTAATATAATACGTAGAATACTAGGGTGCACTCTTCTAGATAGAAACTCTAAGATAGAAAAAACTGCATATTAGTAGTTGTTTTATTTTAACATATTTAATAAGGATTGTTTTGGATATCTGTTTCGCATTGGTTCAGCATCAATTTCTTTGCAAAAATTTTACTTCCTATCAATTTAGATGGGTTTTAAATAAGAAAAAAGAATCATGGTTTTCTGTAATCATGTTCTATCCTATTTTCTTTCGTATTGTGGCTACTTTGAACAACCTCTCCATATTTCACTGGAGAACATGTTGAATAGATCTCCGAGTTGAATGTTAATTTTGGACAGATCTTAAATATTTCAGAATGAATCCTCCTTTTTCATTACTTTTTCAGAATTTTTATGTCAGTTGTTGAAATTGGGCTGCACAAACTGCAGTTTTATATTCTTTGATTTCCATATTTAGAAATTGTTTTTTAAATGTGATGTAGAGACAAGTAGCATATTCTGATATAAGTTGTGTCATTTTTTTATTTTCTTGCATTCTATGCCGTCCAAAAATATAGTATATATTGAGTCTTGTTTTGCTCGATAAATCAGTAGGATAGGTACTTTCAAAACTTCATTCAGAATGAAAATCTTACTAACGGAATTTTATAGGCCGTATCTATGTTAGTAATTTCCAATGCATGCAGGTATTCAATGATAACACGTCTCTGACCTTCTGAAATATCTCTGTGGTTTCATTAGGTACACAAGATCCAGACAAAATCCAGAATCATTTTATGATAAATGCAAATATTTCTATGTTCTATTCTGCCTATTTTTGTACTCCACATTCAGATCGAATTCTCATATCCAATGCATCCTAGCTTGTAACACAGCAGACATCACATAACAGCAAGGCTCCAGTGAAGAGGCTGCCTGCATGAGGCTGTGTGTAGCAGGGTTTTTCTTCCTGCATGCACCTAGTCTTTTAGTGATATCATTTTGAAATAATTTTTACCCATCTAATGATATAAAATTCTTGGACAAGTCCTGTCACAAGGCAACGCCAAGTGCATTCACAAAGTCCCTCTTGTTCTATTTGAAGGATTCCATGACTCTGCTGAGGAAGTACAATCCAGAACAGAAATGATGCCCCTTCAGAAGTATCAACGTCTTCGTGTGGATTACATTGCTGAGGTGCTTGTCAAAACAGAGCAAAGTATGAAAGAAGAACATTCATTTTTTGAAATAAACATTTTGGAGACAAGAAGTGAGGCATTAGCAGAAGATGTTAACCACGTTGAATCTGTATCTGGGAATATTGAAAGAGAAATGAATGATGGATCTGCTCCAGCATTTGAAGAAAATTTGGAACAGTATTCAAGTAAGTAAATTTAAGATTTTCAGCGTGCTGTGTCAAAAAGTAGTCTTGTAATTGGGAATAATGAACATATTCACAAATATTATACATTATACTATTCAGAAATTTATAAAATAGAAAGTTCTTAACTTTCATAAAAGTTCTCAGTTGTCATGTATTGATTACTCTTTTGGGAATCAAAATTATTCTATCCCAGGGTTTAGATGATTTAAATAAAATAATTTACAAAAAAATCTTTGATGTAAGTTAAAAATATAATTTGTTGTAAATTTTACAAACAATGATGAAAAATGTTTAGGTGATAAAGAAAATAATTAAAAATTATAACATTTTAAGTATTTATTTATTAATAAACAATGAACTTTTAAGTTCTAATTTAATTTGTTCACAGAATTGGTCACCCCGTCCGGAATTTGAACCTGGTGCTTCTAGTTTATGGTCAGTGACCAATTCTTTGAACAAATTTAATTATTAAAATGCATTGTTACTCAGTAATACAGCCACAATTTGGATTTCTTTCCAACTGCGGAACATATCTCCGATTGTGTTTGTGTCCCAGAAGGTGACGAGAAAGTTGATAATTATATAATAACTCTACGAATTATTTAATTGTTTATGAATGAACACCAACTTTGTCCTTTTTCTGTTCCAAGGAAATTTCTAATTTTTTATTGGACAAATCTAAGTGTGGAAAAAATTCATTCAGTACTATCTGAAGATGGCTGATGCTAATTAATGTAATTTTACAATGTTTATTTCTTTTTCTCTAAAAGTGTGTTTCATGGTTTGCATACTTTTCCACTACTATGGATGAGAGGTTTTTCGTAACCATTGGACCTAAAAGTGTTCCAGTAAAAGGAGCAGTTCACAATTCAAATTTCAATTTATTTTTATTTTTTATTTGTTCCATAAAAGCATCATTGTAGTTACATATTAAATATTCAAATGATTGATTGTGTAGACTTCCTCGACCAGAGTTTGTATTGTGTAGGCTATCTGGGGAGAGCTGCATCTCTGTTGTCATGGCTAAAGTTTTGGCCACAGTATGTTGTCCAAAATGTGAGCCACCATGACAGAGATGTGCCTCGTCCCAGAGAGCCTACAAAGTATTCAAATGCTTGCTCTTTTTCTTGTTCGTACATTAAAAAATTTATTAAATTAGTATATTAAAATAAAAAAGTATATTAAAACTTATATTAAGCATCTTTAACTGTGAAGAATGCATGCCGGACAAATCATTTTCTAAAATTTTCCATACATGGCACTACGTTGGCAGTTGTATAGGAATTTCCTTGAACTTGCTTCCTTCTAATGTAATTGTGTATCATGGCATTAAAGAAGTCATAAGTTCTATAAATTCACAGTGTGCACTTCTATGAAACACAGTGTTTGTAGTATCAACACTTGTAAATGCAATCCTTGCTGCTGTTGTTTGCTAGTGCAATGAATAAAATTGCTTGTATTGTTGGAAGATGACCTCTTGATCTTTTAATTTGGTTGATTAGAATCAAATGATGTTGCTCACTTACAAGACTGCAATTTAGTAATTTCTAATTTTAAACAAAAAATAAGTTTTACTTACACTTTATATAATTAATACAACTGATCAAATATTAATCATGATAAGAATATAAGTTTGAAAAAATAATTGTTTGCATAAAAATAGCTCATGGAGACTTTTTTTTTTCATTTGCTATAATTTGTTACACAAGATATATAATGATTAAAAAGAGACAGATAAAAATGATACTTACCTCTAAGTTCATTGTTATTAATATTTGAATTATCCTCATTGTCATTAGAGACCGGGTTTTTATGTAATTACTTTTTTTTTTTCTTTTCTTTTTCCGTTCTACTTACGGTTTTTAAAATTGTAATCTTTGCGAATCGTCGCTTTCCTAAGACAATATCCAATTTTTTCGCTACACATTGTTACATATTTTGCTTTTTTCACAATATATTTTTTATTTTATCAATTTCCTTCAATTTTTTACACATTTTTTTATGAAAAGAAGTATTTTAAAAAATCAACATGTTCTTCCTACATTATTGGTGAAATCTAGGTGTGAATGTATCGTTGATGCAGCTTTTTTGATGACCTTTAACCTTAATTTCCATGAAACTTTGTCGATCAACCACTTTTAACACTGCGATGAGAATGTTGCATGCTACAGTGATAGTTTGCTGGTCATAGATATCGCCATTTTGTAGGATGGCTTCTGTTGCGTCTTGTCTGGCTCAAGGTGCATATAACCTCACATAAATGCACCTTAGTCTGACTGTTAAACTAGTCCTGGATTACAATAGATGAAGAGTTTACTTCTGATGGGAAGTTGTATGATGCAACGTGTGTATCAACTTGCCCTCTCCAAATGATTTTTAAAACGTTTGTATTCTTTTTCAAATTTGTGTAAAAAATCTGTTATTAATGTAATTTTGTATTGTGAAAATGAGTTTTATAATTAAAATATTTTAATATTACATATTATATTCGATTTTACGTTTTTATTTCATATTCTTTCTGTTTTCATGACATATTTAGTACATATTTTGACGTTTCATTCTACATATTTTTCCAGTCTCTAGTTATTAGTAGATAAATTGGGTGAAAGGGGACAATCGTTTGAATGCTTTTTCATTCAAGAGATGATTCCTTGCATTTCTTTGCTACAGTATTGCTTTTATCATGTGACCACTTTAATTTCCGCAAAATTATTCAAGATTAGATCTTTTTTCTGTCCACCCATGACTTATTTAGTTTTTTAAATTATTATCAATAATTCGCAAAAAAATGTGCATGTAAACAATTCTTTCAAACGTGTTCAAACAATTGAAGATTAAGTTATATAAGATAACGTTTAAAGATATAACTGTTACTATGTTCAAAAATTAACTATGAAAAATGATATTTTTATTTTGAACACGATAGCAGAATTTCTAACTTCAAGAATTATTTCAGTCTCAGTCTCAATAATTCTGACATGAAATTGAAAGATAAGGCAATAAACTACATCGAGGAATTTGATTTTTTGTGAGAAGTGAGATTGCACAACCAGTACATACATGTAGCCTCGAATAGAATTGACCTATTTGTATGTTTAGAAAACTAAGATGCACTCTTCCATGTAGAAACTCTTAGATAGAAAAAACTGCTTATTAGTAGTTTTATTTCAACCATTTTAATATGGATGATTTTAAATATCAGTTTCACATTGATTTGGCATCAATTTTTGTTTTTGTTTTTTTCTTTCTTTTTTCTTTAAATATCTAAAATGTTACCTAATTTGAATATTTATATATATACTGGATTTAAATAAAAAATGTCATTTTATAAAAAAATATTTTTTTATTAAAAACAAGTTTCTGTTCTTTTTAAGGATGTGATGACTCTGCTCAGGAGGTACGATCCAGGGCAGTAATGATGCCTCTACAGAATCATGAAGGTCACCCAGTGCATTACAATCGTGATGTGCTTGTAAAAACGGGGCAAAGTTTGCAAGAACATTTATTTTCTGAAATAAATATTTTGGAGGCAAGAAGTGAGACATTAGGAGATGATGTTAACCATGTTGAATCCGTATCTGGGAATCCTGAGAGAGAAATGAATGATGGATCTGATTCAGCATTTGAAGAAAATTGGGACCAGTATTCAAGTGAGTAAATTTTTGATTTTCAATGTGCTGTGTCAAAGAATGGTCTTGTAGTTGGTAATTAGGAGCATATTCAGAAATATTACACATTATACTATTCTAGTATTTATGAAATACAAAGTTCTTAGCTTTCGTGGAAGTTCTCAGCTGTCATGTATTGATGATTTTTTGCAGAGCAGAATCCTTCTGTCCTATTTTCATTCTTAATATGGTTAGTTTGAGCAACTTCTCCATCTTTCACTAGTGGACTTGTTGAATAGATCTCCAAGTAATCCCTCAGTTTTCGTTTCTTATTTGAAAGTTTTGGGTCATTTGTTACAATTGGCCTTTAGAAAATGAAGAAGCAGTTTTATGATTCTGTGATACTCATAATTAGAATTGGTTTTAAAATGTTCCTGAGAGAAGTAGCATATTCTGATATCAGTTGTGTTCTTTTTTATTTTCTTGCATACTCTGCTCCAAAAATATGTGTAGTCAGTCTTGTTTTGCTCCATAATCAGTAGGAAGAGTACTTTTAAAACTGAATTCATAGTGATCTTACAAATGGAATTTTGTGGGCTGTATCTATGTTAGTAATTTCCAATGCGCCACGAAATTGAAACAAAACTACAGTCTCTGACCGAGTGAAAGATGTCTATGGTTTAATTAGGTACACAAGAACCCAGCAAAATCCAAAAAGGATTTTGGTGAGAAAATGCAGATATTTTAATGTCTTATTTTGACTGTTCTTATACTGCATGTACAGACTGAATTCTCATATCCAGTGCCTCGTAGCTTGCAACACAGCAGACATCACTTAACAGCGAGGCTCCAGTGAAGACGTCGACTGCCTGAGGCTTAGGTCAGCAGGTTTTTTTCTTCCTGCAGGCCACTAGTCTTGTCCTGATACTAGTTAGAAATAACTTAAACCAGAAGAAAAAGATAATGGCTCTTTTGAACAACAGTGACACTAAATTTTTTCACTTTTTAACTTGCTCTGAATTGCTCACACATCTGAAGTGGCTCAGAGAAACTCTGGGCACTAGGTTACCAAGCCACCTGAAAATTTGTAACTGCAGCTTGAGTTTCTAGTGTGTTTTTTTTTCTTTCTCAATTATTCCGTAACATGATAGCTAGTGAAAAAATATTAATGGTCCCTGAAAATTTGGAACATTTGTCTACCTAGTGTGAAGGAGAAAATGCTCGAGTGTGAAGGAGAAAATTCTTTCCAAAATTAACTGCTAATGGGAGAAAAATCCACTACTATGCCAATCGCTCACAGAAGAAATCTGAAATGTGAAGAGGGCTTTGGCGCAGAGACAAATTAAAATTTAGAATTGGAAAATTATCAGAATAGAATATTGTTGCCTAGATGGAGAAATGGTTATAACTATTAAACCTAGACAAATGTACAGTTCTTTGCCTAGGGATAAATAATCCCATGAATTAAAACTATACTCGTACAGTAGTATGAAACTTGCAGTGGTCGATTGACTGAAAAGACCCCAATATCAAAAGACTTGAAATGGAATGCACACTGTGTATGTATGGCAAAAGAAACTAACAAACTACTCTGTTATGAAGAGATTGTTCAAATTCTTAACCCTTCATGGATTTGTGAAATTATGGAGAAACTATGACCAAGACTAGAATATGAATCCACAATATGGACACATTATGTTGCTAAAGATACTTCCCGAGAATGTGCAACAAAATTGTTATAGGGTTTTTGGAATTTGCCACATGTATTGTAACACCCTCACCTTGACGCCGTAACTATAAAAGCCTCAAGTGGAGGTGCTTCCAGGGTTGACCTCGACGTATCTTTTTCCCGGCGCCAGCTGAAGGTTAATGCTTTGCCCGGCTACCCCCACTGAAGATCCTGAAATATTTGGCGGGAGCATGCGTGGCGTGGGCATTGGCATGCAACTCGCAATTAAAAGAATTTTCTTTCTTAACTTAAATTTAATTTGCCAAAAGTGATGATGATCAAAAATTCCGGTGAAGCCGGAGAGACTTAAACCTAACTTACATCTAGATTACACTGTAGAGCGGTCATTCGCCCATCACTCGCCTCAGCGACAGTCCAGGGCGGGCGCGGGTTCGTTGTACCGGCGCCGGCGGGGTGACGAGCGGCGGCTCGGTCTGACGCCCGTCCAGGTAGAACCCGGGCGTTGAGGTGATGCCGGCGGCTAAGGCGGCGTCTCGGGTCATCCACCCGAAGCGGCGGCGGCGGCGGCGCAAGGGATGGCGCCGTCGCTGGCGGTCGGAATGCTCGCGAAGGCCAGGCGCCTGAATGGACGCCGGGGTGATGTCGGCGGCGGCAGCAGCGATAGCAGCGCCGGCTCTCCGCGCGGTGTCCGGCAACTCGGGAACGGCGGCTCGTGTCCGTGGGTCGTCGCCCGTCCGGGCCTGAGCGGAGGATCGGCTGAACTTCCGCGATGCACGACGCGTGGCCTTGAAACGCGTGACCCGACTTCGCGGTAGAAGGCGGCGCGGTGGAGGCGGTGGCGGTCTTTACTGTCTATAGGTGCCCGTGAACTACCGTGGCCCGTGTCGGTAAAGCATACGTGCTCATCCGAGGCAAAGTTCTAATATGCGTTAACTTATGCGTGGCCGAAGCCCGAAACCAGAAGAAGGTCTGCTCTCTACCGCTGTTCAAACCAGGTCTGCTCTCTACCGCTATTCAAACCAGAAGACCAAAACTTCTCGTTACTCGGAGCTCCGTGGCTCCACGGGGTCACATGATCGCGTCCACGCGATGTTCACGCCCATTGGCCTGCGACATCACGCGACACGGGGTGGCCAATCGTGGCTATATCGACGTGGCAGTTGACGCTATGAAGTAGCGTCTTAAATGGAATTTGTTCTACGTCTGAATTTCGCCGGTATCGCCGGCGCTGGGCGGCGGCGGCCGGAAATTCCATTGACGTCACGGACGCGCCCCCTTCACAGAGCCGATTAACAAAGGAGGGCCTGCTCGCCCGCATCGGCGACGCGCAGGTAACGGGAGACGTCCCTTTTCCTGCTGCTTTTGCGACAAGCCTTTTCACCACGCATTTTAACATGGGTTTGAAAATGTAATATAAATCCATAATTCGTCGATGCCATACGTGGGCGACTGTCCCATTACAGTGTGTATACTGGAAGCATTGGATCTACAAACCTGGGAGGAAAGAAGAAAGCGTACAAAACTAATTGCTACATATAAATCCTATTGCACGAATTTAGATATACATATTGCACTCTGAATTTTTTTTGCATATCTACTATATCATACTACTGGTAGTAAAGAAATCCTTCAGTTGTAACTCCATGTACATAATAAATAAACTAGTAGTACAATGATATGTAACAGGCATAGGACCTTCTCTCAACTTAGTTAAAAGTTAATAAATTTTAACAGAACTTGTCAAAAAAATTTAAAAAAAATAAATAAAACACACACACACACACACACACACCAAAAAAAAAAAAAAACCATGGAAACCATTTGGAGCATTGTGATTTGATGGAGCCCGAGAAGATCATTTGAGGATTCTATAACCACCCTTCACAGGAGGCAACGTAACAATGTTAAAACAAAACTCGACTGAGATACACCAAAAGTAGTCAAAAGGTCCTTAGAGAAGAACCATTCTAATCATGACGTATTAATCAGAAAAGTGTTAACCCATGGAACCGTTTGCCTGCAGAACTTGTTAGTTCAAACTGAACCTTGCATTCAAGATCAACTTACATTGTGTAGACAATAGACAGGACTATTTTCTTTCAATAAATAGATCTTTATTCCAATTTCTCAAAGACTATTTCATAAAAATATAAAAACTGAGTTTCATTATAACTTCAACTTCTCTTCTTTAATTTATTTTATTTGTTCTGAATTTTAATTTTAAATTTTTAGTCATAAATTGTCACTCATTTCCTATGAAGGAGGCCTTTGCCTTTAAAGGGATAATAAAGTCTAAAATAAATAAATAAATTGTGACTTGCAATAAAATGCTGTCCAACTGGTCTCCCAGCATGTGTGGTAGTGTAGTGAATGTTAGTGTGTGTGTGAAAGGAGTGAGGATACGACAAGGAAGAAGAAGGATAAATCATGCGCAGTCCGTGACTCCTTTTTTAGGGTACTGCTGAGATGATTGAGTATTGGTCAGAGAAACCACGGAAAACTACTGATCAGAGCAGCCAGCCGCTAGAATTCTCCTCCAGACTGCGACTGAGTTTGAGGTAGCTGACAAGCTAATGTCGAAAATTTTGCCACTGTCGGGACTCGAACCTAGGACTTCCTGGTTAGAGGCATTGCAGTGACTTCTGTTGATGCACTGAGCCACCTCTTCCGGTGGCACAATTCTTGGCCAGTACCCGATATTCTGGAAGTATTTTAGAGACACATGATTTTTGATAGTTTCCATGCCCTTTTAAGAACATTTGTGAGATGCTATGAATAATGGGATTATGGAATTACTCGTACATTGTCTTTTCAGCTCTACACAATGATCATTATGACTTAATTCAACAGATTGACAGTAATAAAACCTAATTTTGTAATGAATTGTCGAAAAATCGTGTTTCTATTATTCTAGCCATATCTTTCCAGAAAATTTGAGGAAAAAACATGTTTTGGAGAATTTTAAGGCACCTACAGTGCTGAAATAGTGTGGATTACTATACCGTCAACTCCAATTATAGTGAACTTAAAGGTCCCGTTAATGGTAACTTAATCATCCTGATCTTAATGGTAACTTAATGATCCCGAACTTAATGGTAACTCAATGGTCGCGTTTCACTTACATTACAAGTAAATATAAGAAGATTTGGTTGTAGTGTATGTAGGAAATACATCCTGGAAACAAATATATCACCTGAATGCCAATGAAGGGTGTCGAAGACTGCATTACTATACTTAGACTCAGAGGACAATGCAGAATCAAGAAGTGAGAGAGAATGAACTCTAGAGAAATTACTAATGAAAAAGTACGAAGCATAGAATTGAAAATAATTAATTTTTTAAGGACAAATAAAGATATTGAAATTTTCAGTTTGTGCTGTTAATGCATTTGCTGTATCTCTCTAATAAGAAAATTAATTGTTATGAAGAAATTATATTTAATTTTGACATCACCGGATATAGTGAACCAAAAATGTTAGTTCCTAGAAGTTCAATATAACCGGAGGTGTCTGTATTACCTTTCCAGGTCAACATGACTCCATTACACAATCCATTACATTGATGATACTTGCATCTACTGATGTAATGAAACAAGAACAGCAGTATTTAAATCGATATTTTTTCATATAACTCTTTGTTTCTAAGGATAGAATGTGATATCTTTCCCAGGCACTGGACCATTGTATTTTGTGGAGGGTACCATGAGGAAGAAACAATACAAACTTGTCCTGTGTACTTGCCTAATTCTTTAAATGAGTGAGTGGAGTCCAGAAAATTGTGGAATTGTCGTGCAGGATGGGGCATCCTCTCATACTTCATAATTTATCTTGAGACATCTGCAATAGTTTTACTTTGGTTTTTAAAACATAGCATGTGAGGGTCTTGTCATAACGATGGAGTATGGAACAACATTTTGCGCCATTTTTGGTCATGCCGGCAGACGTCACATGATTGCGGCCGTATTGAGCAGTGCTGCAGATGATGGGACATCTAGCCATCAAAGTATTGGACTGGCCAGACCTAAATTCTATGGAAATGACTACTGAATATTATGAATAATAAAGCCGATAAGGTCAGTGTCTAATGATCACTAATATTCCTGAACTTCGGCCTCTGGAAAAAGTATGGCATCATGGTGGGGCTGTTGTGGAATTTATGACACAAAGTGTCAACAACTTCCTAAAGTTCATTATGGACGTTATTAAACCAAAAAATGGTACTACCAAGAATTAGATTGCACAAATAAATGTGAAAATAGGTACATTAGTTAATAACTTTTGAAATATTGAGAGAGCTGGGTAAATGCACTACACAAACCGAAATAAAGCCGTAAAATATATGAATTTATGGAAATTCTAATTTGTTGTCCACCCACTGTATGTAGTAATGCTCGTAAAGCCTCAACATCGTTCAGATCAATTGGGTTGTGTTAATTTGGGAGGAAATCAGCTGAACGGTTGAGGCACAAGCGTTGACTTTACACGGACAAATCACGATCGAAAGATATGGGTGGGCTATTCCAGCGCACCGATTTTTACTCATTCTACGCAGTGCCAGTTTGCGTCACGAACCACGTGAACACAACACAGGCACTTCGTTTGAAAGGCCAGACCAGTCAACACATGGAGAGTTGGAGACATTGTTACATGGAGAGCCAGGAGAATTAAGAAAAATTTTAAAAGTGGCACTAAGTGACAATTTTTAACAAAAAGTAACATGATTGTGCTGTAATTGCAATGAATGTTGCAATATAAAAAAAAAATGCTTCATATATCTGTTTCAATGACTTGTAACTAGGAAGTGATGGTTTTGGTAACTGGCTGCATTTAAAATTCATTGTGACACAAACTGGTGCCAAAAACTGAAATTGGATAGGATCCCCCCTCCCGACAAACAGACCTATTGCTGTCGATTGATGTTTCATTATCAAGAACTCACAAAACATGGATTCATGCTACACCACATGTTAGAAGTAATGTACAATGCAGAGGGGTGCATAAGTAGGTATACAGTAGGTATTATTATAATAGAAAATAGTTCGATTATAAAATACCAAGGAAAAACTTATTTTAGAAAATAGATTTATGTAGTCACAATAGGGATGACACACAAGTTGTAATTAAGTGCATTGACTCAAGTGCGTAATGTCTTAAGAATTCAAATGGTTGGCCTTCAGCATTTACACATTCCTGTAGTTTGGTTTCTACACTCAAGCACACTGTTACAGTTCTTTATTATTATTATTATTATTATTATTATTATTGTGATTATTGTTGTTGTTGTTATTGTTGTTGTCTTGGCATGTTGCTCTTATGAATTGACACATGTAATGACCAGTGTGTTGTTTTCTTGCAAAGACTTTATCTTTGATAACACCCCAATAGAAAAAGCCCATGGCAGTAAAGTCCAGTGATCGTGGTGGCCATTCAATTGAACTTCGACGAACTATCCACTTATTGGGTAATTCGTTGTCAAGAAACTCACGCACTGTTGAAGCATAGTGGGGTGGCACTTCATCTTGCTAGAACTAGAATTCATTTCTCTGATGTAGACCTACTTGTGGAATACCAGAATCTCTCAGCATGTGAAGATAGGCGTTGTGGGTAACAGTTGTATTAAAAAAATACAGGCCTAATGGCTCTTTGGCATGAAAGGTATGCCCAAACTAAACCCAGGTTGATTCAATTGTTTTTCAATTTTGATAAATAGATGCAATGCCATGCTGATGAGATGTCATTAGGTGGTCGCCATACTGAAAAATCTATTTCTTTTAATATTTTCATAAAATCATTGGTAAGTGCTGGAAAATAATTGTATAATCTTAAGAACAATAAAAACTTGAAGTCAGTGGTTGATTTGCACCATTTTATGAGAAATTAAGAACAATATAATATATTAAAAGAAATACTATACAGTATTTTTATGTAATACTTTTAGATAGATTTATAAGTAACATCTCTGAAATTGATCTTAAATATTTTTTGAGTTGGTTTTCCAAAATGGTAGGGCTGTCAGAAATGTCTCTTTAACAGATAAAATGTCCTTTTTGCCTTAATTGTGATTTTTCTGGCTTTTGTGGGACCAGCAAACGTGCTTCTAAACAAAGAATTGAAGAACATGGTAATAACATTAAGGAGACAGGCACAAAATTATACTCAGTGTCTCGATATCGCCTCGATATTTTCTTTCTAATTTTGACGGCCCTGCCATTTTGGATAATGAATCCTGAAAATATTCAAGATTAATCCTGGAGATATTACATATAAAAACACACAACACTTTAATGCCATGTTGGAATTGTATTTATTCACAAACATTTATGATTATGTTTTGTCTAGAATAAGAATACCCTAAAACATGTTTATACTTAGTGATATATTTCGTTTTCCATTATTTGTGTAAGAGTACTCCATTCTTGATTTGCTTCTTTCCAATTCCATTTCTGTTTATTTCTGTGTTTTGCTTGATTTCATTGTTAACTTTTGTAAATGATGACTATTTTTTACGTTAATATATTCCCTCTCAATTCATAATTGTCACCTTCTCCTTGAATGGAGGATGTATATATTTACAGTGGGAATGTTTTTCCTTATTTGTATTTATTTTGGATTTATCTTTTTAATTTTATAAAGTTTTTTTTATTAATAACATATTTTGGTAAGATCTTTCTCCTCTTTTTTTTCTCCTTCTTTCTTCCAGCATATATTTTACTTATACTTGTATTCCATAATTTCATCTCCGATTACCATGAAATTTTATTTTTAATACTTTCTTTCAAAACAATATCAAGTTTGTTTGTTTTTTTCTTTCATTTATAGGCAAGTATATTCATTTTTTGTTCACACCTGATGAAGCGTATAAATATTACGTGATAAGTCGTACTCCACTACCATGATTTTTTAAAAAATCATGTTCATTGATTGACCAAAAAGAAAACAGGTTACTTGAGTGTTCAAATATTGTCTTAGAATTTCCGCAGTATTTTTCTTTTCCAAATATCAATACATATATAAAAGTCAAAATAATTACAACTTAATTATATTTCCTATACTTCAAAAATATTTTACAATTATACTGGTTTATTCCTTATATACCTGACATAGGTATGATACATATATAACGGTATTTCAGACATCAAACATGACAAAAAAAAACAAGTGGCACATGTATCTGTTATGCTTCACACATGTAAAAAAATTTACATCTTTAGAGGTTAATTTCTTGCATTTTGAGACATCCAATCTGTATGGCACTTACAGATTCGTCTTGCAGACATTAAAATAAATTTAAAAAAATATTTTTCTGACGTGTGTACTTATGGTACATGACCCAGTGCCTAATTTGAGTCAGTATGGCAGCTTCTTAGAGACGCCGAAAAGGTATGGCGTGGTCACAATCGGCAATGAAAAAATAATTTTTGCCATTGGAGCCAAACATTAGCTTTGAGCCCATAATACAAGAAGGCATTAAAAAAAATTAAACTTGGAATTCAATATGGCATACAGTTTGAGACGTCACATCGGTGTGGCATACAACTCCTTCACACTTTGACTTATCTAACGAACAAAATACAAAAAGAATTAGCTGTGTACTACTTTTTTTTTGTTGACACATTCATAAAATTGTGCAGCGCAATGCCGACACCTAAAGGCCGCCATACTTGCGTGTTCGGTGTTACTAGGTTAGCAGGGCCTGAAGAGTTTTTCTGTAGAAAAGGGTGGTAAAGTAAAAACCAAGGCACCATTGCCATAAATAATGTAAGTACTCGCCTAGTCTACCATTTTTGAACTTTCTTGCATTTTACACTTGTTTCTGTCGATCCCCTGAGAAGTTACAAAGAGGTTTTACCGAATAGGGTATGGGGCTGGTCTTTGCCGAGTCCTGCATAAACACTTCTTCCAATGGGGTGTAATTCAACTTATGTAATGATTCTTATCATCTGGAAAACAATTTTTTTTGTCTTGAAGCAATCAAAATAGTTTATTTTGCGTAAGACAGTTACATTTAGCTTTTAAAAAATCATTACTTTGCTTTTATTTGCAGATGGTATGGAGTCTTTTCATTCGAATGTGAATTCAGCTTTGCTGATACCGCAGCTACTGCAACGACTGGAACAACAGCTACAGCACCAGCAAACAGATCAACACCCTGTTTTGAATTTGTCCAATGGGTTGTCTTTACCTCAAGAAGTGACTGAGCAAAATAATCGGTTACTCCCTGAACTTCCAGTGCCATTGAGTGATAAAGCAGATGATTCGGAGAGCAGAGAATCCACGCATGCCCTGGATGTGCCTGGAAATGATACTGAAGAAATGGATGAAGGAACAGAACTTTCATGTGAAGAAAATCCCAGCTCTGGTGAGTTAAGAAGAGACTTTGGTGCTTATGTATTTAATGTACATTTGTGTTTGTTTGGGAAACATGTCACTGCAGAGGAAAAAATTTTTTACTTTCTCATATACATACGTATTGTATGTACGTAGAATACAGAATGTAATGTAATTCTGCAGAAAATTGATTTCGAAATTTCTACGGAAATGAGGTCACGTTTTGAGGTCCCCTATTAAAGAAAAGGTGTTGCTTTTTTAACGCCCACCCTGGGCTGATGTCGCGACCCCTGGAATTTAAAAACAGCTGCCTTGGCTGGTCTCTTTTAAAATGGAGACTGCTTAAAATTTACATGACGAGGTTGAAAGAAAACACCCTTTCCAAAATGAAGTGATTGTTGAAGGGGAATTACTGAAAAACATCTGAAAGCACTTTCACAAAATTAAGAACTATTATTAATTGGAAGTTTGTTTATGTTTTTTCGTCAAGAACAGCCGCCTCGGCCTGCCTCTTTTAAAATGGCAACTCGAAGATTGAAAGAATTGATTAAAGAATTAATAAATATGAAATGAACAATTGTAAATATTTTTTTGTTGCCCTGAATTGCTTCCCTCTGTGGAGGCGCTGTCAGCAGTCAAAGCGTCAGCGCAGGATGTCATGTCAGAGGTTGCACGCAGGGTGAAATGATCCAGACAGGAAATGACCTGTGGCATATGCATAGCCACAACTGATAAAAATAAGACTCAAGTGACATGAAGATAAGTTTCACCGGAAGCCAACTCAGTCTCTGGCATTTCCATATCATAAAACATCATTTTCTGGTTTTTGGTCCGAAGCATCCATCCATGCGCCACCTCTTAAGTAACATAATAGTGAAATAATATAAAATGATTAATTATTATTATTTGACAATAAAAATGGCAAACGAGTAGAACAGTTGTTTCAGTGAATTCACTACTACTATTATATACTATTTCTTTTACTACTTAAAGAAGATTTTTACTGTTTTTCTACTTTTAAAATCTTTTTAAATACTCTGTCCACTTAGTTTTAAACACCTTTTCTGTTGAGTCACGGGGTAAATGCTTATAATTACCTATTCTTTATTTCTGGACAAAGAAATAAAGCTTTTATTTGTCTTCAATAATGACAGATAAAGATCAGTATTGTTTTCGACGTAAATAATTAAATGAAGAAAATGATTTAAGTGGAATATTATTTTAGACTTAGAACGTGTTTCAATAGATTTGAAGAGCTGTTTTAAATTTACTAAATAATTAGATATACTTAACTTAACATCCTAAGCGCGCGTTTCGGCCACGTTCAGACCACTGTGCGCTGTTAATATGCACATTTCCATCGATTTACACGTTATTTACACATTATTACATTTGTGAGTGGAAGTGCTTCAAATGACTTTAAATGAAGTTTTTCGAAAACTCATTAGATTCCTGTGAAAAAGAGCTTCAAATTTCGCATTTACAGTAATGCTAAATCGCCATTTTCTAAAAAACGGCTTAAAAATTTTCTACGAAAATTTTTAGTTAGTACGGAGTTTTACTCTTCTTTAATATTATTGAAGTAATATTTCGGTTCCACTATTAGGAAACCGATAAGTTGAGAAAATTTCAAAAAAATGTACTTTGGGCGACGATAGATAGCAGCTGGCAAGAGGATAGGGCAAGACCGTAAAGGCATTTCACACCAGGGAAATTCGAAAACTTCGCTACGAGAAAGTCTGTGCCGTTTTGTAGCACTACCAGTTATAATTTTCATTTTAAAAATACCTATGCTTCAAACAATACCACACAAAATCCAACTATGAAGAATAAAATAATATATTGATTATTATTGTAATTATTAAGCCCGACATAAGACTTTTTTTAACTTTTTTCTTCGTTTGCTGTTAACATTCTGTTAAACTTTTTCCAAGCAAAATCACAGGTTGTTTATTACTCTGTATATTTATAAATGAACCACATATTTAACTGTTTTGCATACAATTTTAAAGCTAGAGTTTGGTCCTTAAATCTTTTTTCAATTTTTTCTGTTTTCAATTTTGTAGTTATAGGAATAATTACTACGCATGGTTTAGGCGCTAGTAGCATTTGCAGACAGACGGATGGACGTTTAAAAAAAAAAGAAGAAGAAAAACACCTTTTCGGTATCAGGGGACCCCAAAACGTGTATTTCCGCACTGTATCTCGAAATCGATTTTCCACAGCATTACACTACTTCACTATTCTACGTATATACGTATATTCACCGTTTACACCGTATACGTATATACGTATGTATACGAGGAAATAAAAATATCCAACAAATTGGATTCACCATTTTGAATTTTAGCATTCCGTGATAAAATTTCCAGTCAATTACTCCCAAATCCTCATACTAATTTTTGGCAAAATTGAATGGCATTTTCAAAAATCTATTCACCATATTGGACTAGCCATTTTGAATTATTAACATCTGCAACTCAAGTTACACATCCTTTACAATGTTTTCTAAATCTTGTTTTCATCAGTCTTGTGTGCGTTTCGCTTCATCAAAAACGCATGGTAGTAATTATTCAAAACAAAGATGACGCTGACTGTAATTTGCAATTGTTAACAAAGTTTGGCTATTTTAGATCTTACATTAATGATCTGTAGCTCGCAACATTTTGAACGCACTACTTTCATAGAATTCTTCGTGAAAGCCCGTGCGCGCGTTTTAGCCCCTCTGAATCTACTGTTCACCGTCGCATATTCCATTTTCACTGCGCTTTCAAAACTGGTGATAACTATTCTGAAGACCCAAAATGCATGCAACTGCGTGCAGTTGACTCGAGATCGGATGATTTCACAGTCCTCGCATCTACTCGCGATCTACCACCTCAGTGGCGGGAAGTGCGCGTCGGTGACTGAAATCATTGATTCTAGGTGTGATGTGAAAAGTATTACTGACGCCGAGTTTCGTGATCTTTAACTTCAATTTTTAAGAAACACTGCGATTCATTATTTCGTTTCCAGGTGGGCCAACTGCTCTGGTCCCGTAACTAAAGTGCACTGATTATCGTGGGTGTCGGTAATATTCCCTAGCTGGATTGTGAGATCCGGCGCTGACCTACAGTAGGGCTTGCGGGGAAGGGTCCTTACAAGGTACCTGCGAGCAGCCTGACATTGCCCCAGCCGGGAGAAGCTCGAAGCTCCCGACTGATCTCTCGGCATGTGTGATAGTGTGGTGTATGGAAGTGTGCGGAAGTAAGGGGTGAGGATAGGTCTAGAAAGGGGAAGGAAAGATTTCGTGCAGTATGGACACTGTGTGGGGTACTCCACACAATTTCTTGGACTACCAGGGGGCACAAGCTTTTCGCTTTTATCCTCAGCCCCCGCCGACGCACAAGTACGCCCACAGGCTGGTATCCGCATCCCGCCGGAAAGCAGTTTGCCCTCACGGCAACCTCCCTTCAATGCCTGGGTTGGGGCCGCCCTGCCAGATCAAAGACTTCGGTCCTGAGTAGTATAGAGAGATCACTTATAAAGTACCGCTTCGACAACTACTTTGCGACTGTTGGCAACTTAACTGCAGGCTATGTCAATGCGCACATTTTTCGGTGCGTTCGTTTACATATAGTTCATTTGGAAATGGCTTCATCACTATCTCTTTCAATGCCTTCGCCCTGCATGACGTTCATTTGTTTCCCGACACCTCTATAGCAGCAGATGAAACTTTTACTTCTGAGGGGAAGATTGTATGGTGCAAAGTGTGCAACAAAAAAATGAAGTCACGGATTCAGCAACATGTATCGAGTGCCCTCCAGCTGAACAATTCAAAGCAGCAAGTTTTGCTGCTGTTCCAGTTGGCTGGTTAGTGATTCTGGGCGCGTCAACAGCTTAAGTCATTGGTCCCGTAAGTGTAGTACACGTTTTTCTCTCGGAAGATATGAGTGATCTTCCCCCGCTGGATGGTGAGATCCGGCGTCGACCTACCGTCGGCTAGTGGGGTTTCCCCCTAACCGGACTCTCCCACCAGCGGGGCACCGCTCCAGCCGGGACAAGCTCTAAGCTCCCGACCGGTCTTCCGAAATATGTGGTAGTGAAGTACATGTCAGTGTAAGTGTGTATGTAAGGGGAGTGGGTAGGTTAAAAAAGAAAAGATCGCGCGCGGTCCGTGGCCCGTTTGTTAAGGTACTGCTCCGGCATTCGCCTGGTGTTGATCGGAGAAACCACGGAAAACTACCTACTCAAAGCAGCCGGCCCTGAATTCGATTTAGCTGAAAAGCTAGTGTCGAAAATCCTGCCGCCGTCAGGACTCAAACCTAGGACCTCTAGGTCAGAGGCGCTGCAGTGACATCAGTCGATGCACTGAGCTACCGCTCCCGGTTGCTCTTCCAGATGAGTCAACGCTCCGCAAGAAGTATTCGGATATCTTTTATCAAGGAACGCTTTGAAACATTAGAGCTGATGTTGGCTATACATTTTGTGTAAGTTGCCGTTGATGAAACAACGGATGTATGGCCGTTACATAGCAAATTAGGTAATCGGAAAATTATGTTCGGAGAACGATTCTCAGCTAGATCTAATAGCAAGCAAGTTCTAGATGGACACATTTTGCGATTCAGATTTTGAGATTGGTTAATTGGTAAAAATTGTGGAGTGCTTGTAATGAATTCAGGTGTAGCAGAAAAAAACCCTGTTGTGTTGGAAGTGTTTTATCGGAATTTAATCCTCTTCATTGGTTTAGTTTCAACGAGTTGCCGAGTAGGTGGATGTAATATTCCTGAAATGATCATGGTTATTTGAAGCACAAAGGAAGTGATTCTGAAAGCTCCGTTATTTACTATATTTTGCCATCAACACGTAATATATTCTTTCAAATATAACTTGTGGTTCTACAGAATGGCGCAGACTTTCTCCTAGTAAACTTTTCTATATTCCTTAGCCTGGACTGGCTTTACAGGTTTGCCCATTCCCTTACCAGTTGTCATCTATCGACGCCCAAAAACAGTTTTTGGCATTTTCCTAGTTTTTCCGTTTCCTAATGCAACGTATCCTCCTTTCGTGTATCCTCTCTCCGGTTATTACTATATTTAATCACGCCCACACGTTGGGCGTCCAATGCAACGGGGTGCTGTATTCTCTACTCGTCACGTGCACTATCTTTGCCCTGCCTAGCTCTAACTTGCAATTGGGTGCTACAATACCTTCGCTTATCGGTTGCCCGTACCTCTGCTAGCTCGAATTCATATCCTACCTGGTCGTAGTCCGCGCGCTCACTCCATACGGAGTTGAGGTAAGGGTCCGCTTCGTTCGTGCCTGGGTCAAATTTTATACAACTATTGAATAAAAACACATGGATTCAAGGCAATCATGAGCCATGTGAGATGCTCATACATTTAATTTCGGATTTCCTTTGCTTATATCCTATCCATAAACCCAATCTGCCTCTCCGGCTTGCGAAACATGACAACACAAATACATAAAAATACAGGAAAAGAAAATACAACCATCCACACTGAAAATATAATACAAAAATCTCATGAATACATCAGAATGCGCATTTTGTCGTGACTTTTTTTATTTTTTTTTTAATAATTCTATCCTTAACCTAATATCAGGACTTGGTCTTCGACAGAATTTTTCTTTAGACTTGCGCGTGAACAAACAAAAAAAAAACAGTAATTGCACAATTCGTGCCACTTCCCTTTTCGCAGCGATGTCACTTCCTGTCAGCGCCCGTCGTTGCTAGTTGTAACGTGCATTTTTCATGCACGCAGTTCCCGCTCAGCTGCCATCAAATCCCAGATGCACTCGTCCATTTAAAAATTACCAAATGTATTTCCGTTTATTGTTCCTTGCATTAATCGCGTCTTCCCTAAACGTTACTTCTATTTTCTTTCGCGACGCATTTAGATTTTGCGACGCTCCTGTTTCCTGCGCCTAACTTGTGTGAATACTGTCCATGCGGTTTTTCTCGTGAATTTCTAAATAAATTAAATTGAATTTTAGCTCGACCTAATCTGAACAACTGATGTTATACGACCGAAAATAACTCAAGAACTTCTGCACAACACTTCCGCGAAATTCCCCCAAAAATTTAACATAGCATCCAAACGCGTGCGATCCTCATCAAACCCGAACTCTTTCTGTAACACATTTTACATTGTTGGTCCACACAATCCGTGACTGTCTTTTTATCAAACACATGCCCATCACCATAAGAAATGTTCGAAAACGTTTACATTTTCACTGTTTTCGGGCATCTTGCGTCTTACTATCCGTTTCATAATTTTACTAGCTTTCATTTTGTAATCGTCACATTACCGAATTCCCCTTTCCTGTTTTCCTTTTTCCAAAAACCTTTATTTTTCGTCTTCTCAACTCGTGATGTCACTTACATTTTCAGTCGCTCCTTCAATTCTTTCTTAATCCGCTATGCTATGAAACTGAATAATAATTTATTCCGAGCCCTACATAAATTCCCCCGCGCCGTGACTAATTTTGCCCTGATCTAAATATTTTTCTCTATAATTTCTGAAAGGTTGGTCAAAATCCACCCAGGCATTCACCGGATATTCAAGAAAACTCGTCTTGTTGTATACTTCCAGTAGTACAACAATGGTTACCATGTCTTCAATCTTCGCCGTGTTATACATGCAATTTACACAATTTATGATATTTACGGAACCCGTGGCTCGAATAATGTTTAATTGGTTCAAAATGTTCCTAAATTTGGGTTCTATTCACTGTTCATAACGCCTATTTCAGCCCCTTTTGTTTTCTATTACTTTCCTAATTATTATTACGCGGCGCTGTTGTCTATTGTTTATTTCATTATTAGTTACTCTTTGCTTACATAAAAGTTCCGTGTACCATGCATTCTTGCGGGCTAGTCCCACAAATCGTTACACTAATAATAAAATCGAAATATTACCCTAAGAATATTAAAGAAGAGTAAAACTTTGTCGTAAATGGAAATATTAATTGAAAAATTTGTAGCCTGTGTAAGTAAATGGCGTAGAAGCGTTACTGTAAATGCGAAATTTGAAGCTATTTTTCACGGAAAAATTGAGTTTTGAAAAACTTAATTTGAAGTCATTTGAGGTACTTTAACTCGCACTTGTAATAGTGTTTACAAATCGCTTATAATGTGCATATTAATGGTGTGAGAGATATTTAAAGAAACCCTACTTGTGTAATTTTTGAAAAGACAAAGGAATACAGCAAAATGAACTTTGTCATTATTTACAGTGCATTTAGCACTACCCGTTGGGGAAAAAATTGAAGAAATTTTTTTAGGAAATGGCGTTTGAGTGTTTCTGAAAATATGGAATTTTTGTTTCATTTTAACAGGAAACCATTTTCGAGAAACTTTCTATATCGTTATTTTAAACACAATGTACAATTATTTTAAACACGGAAATACAAGTATATAAACAAATTGTAGTAGGATGACGCCGAAAAAATTGAAAATTCTTAGTTAACCGTGAAAATAGGACCTATGCCACCTTTGTGAGTGTTTTCTATTTTACAAGAAATTTAAAGAAAATATGTGCAGACGTTTTTGAGAAAATTTTGAAAATGTCCGTGGGGCTTCATGTAACGTAGCCTCAAATTTTGAAGAAAGAACCAGATCGACCGAGGAATATTTATTTTCGAAAAAAATCCAACGTATGATTCAGCCGCAAGTGGTGGTCACAGACAAATAGGCGAACGGACGTTGTGCAAAATAAAACTCATTTCCTGTATCAGGGGACCCCAAAAGAATTTCCGTTGAAATCTTGAAATCGATTTTCCGCAGCATTACATCACTTTCTGTATACTACGTTCATACTCCGTATATACTTACGTATACGAGAAAGTAAAAACTAGTGATCTCCAATTAAACGTTAGTTTTATTTTTAGAATTTTGTTTAGAAAATGCTTTATTGCCGGCCGTCCATCCGTCTGTCGATCCTGTTGTACATCGGTCGGTCTTTCCGGTAATGTCCGTACGTACGTCAGTTGGTAGCTGGGTGAGTCAGTCCGTCCGTCCATCCGTAGTAAACGAATTCGGCTAACGCCGACGGCAAATTTCCGTTTCCTAAGAGAACCGTAATATTACTTTAAGAATTTTGTAGATGAATAAAATCTCGTTCTATAAGGAAATTTTTCTTGAAAATTTCGGAGGCGTTTTTAAGAAAATGGCGTTTAAGCGTAATTGGAAAAGCGAAATTTGAAGCTCTCTTTTACAGATTTTTTTTGTTTTCGAAAAACATTTTAAGCTCTTCGACTCGCAAACGCAGTAAAGTAAACAAATCGCTGGAAGTGTGCATATTAAAGGTGCCAGGAGATCTTTCATATATGCAATTGTGTAATTTTTGAAAAAACAACAATACAGCAAAATGACTTAGGTCAGAATAAACGGTGCCATCCATACGAAAAGTTTGAGGAAAAATTGAAGCCATTTTTTAGAAAATGGCATTAAGCGTTTCTCAAAATGGAAAGGAAAATGAAAAGGAATTTTGACCTTGTCACAGAAAACTTTTGATTTTTCGAGAAACTTTATGATATTGAAAGCACATTTAGAGGAGAGTTAGGTTAACTGGACCGGTTAGGTTAAGTGGTCCATGCTTATAAGTATTGGTGGAAAGTGATTCCTGCTTCCACTGTATGACATACGTAGAATGACAGGGCTGATAATCTAAGCCACTTTCCTGAGTTGCAGGCCTTTATTGTTGAGTACAGAAAGACGTTTTTTTTTTCTGAAAGGTCAGAAGTATTTTCTACCACCAACCTGCTTTGCAATTTTATTGCGATTGAATAACAACTACAAGACAAATATTCACACTAGATTAATTGTTAGTATTTCTGCTTAATAATAGTGTGTTTTGTTTTTAATAATACGTCGCGACTTGTATGTGTGTGTTTTCGGGTCATATAAATAAAATATGTGCTGTGGGGTTAACCGGACCACCGGGAGTTAGGTTACGTGGACTGGTCCAGTTATCCCCTTTATTTTTTCGAAAGTAGTATTTGCAGATTTGCAATTAACAGGGACATCAGTTGATGCCCTGAGCTATGTCTCCCTGGCCAACCAAAATGCTTTTTTTCAACAATAGATATTGTTACGAAATTTCCATGCCAACTGAAGGACGGCAAGAAAATATTTAAAGTCATGATTTATTTTAACGTGAATTTGGAAGAGTACAATCATCGCTAAGCATTTTCTACATTTATGTGTAGAAAAATATTATGGAAATGTGTAGAATTTTTTTCATTAAAACTTCAATGTTATTTTCACAATTTATTTCGTGGGTCCACTTAGCCTTACCGGTTAGGTTAACTGGTCCTATTGCAAATGAATAAAACATTCCGTACTTGACAACAACTGTAGGCACAATGATAATGTTTGTTCCCACAATATAAGGAACTCACTGATGCGAAATTTCACGTGTATAGGTCAAGTAAATAATAGATAGATATTATTCTGCAGGTAGGTATATACAGCCTGGTGGCAGAACTCTACAATTTACATATTACTAATATTAACTTCAAGTTATTTAACAACGTAACTTTAAATTCTTTAAAGACAATAATGATAATAATAATAATAATAATAATAATAATAATAATAATAATAATAATAATAATAATAATAATATGCTAACAATAATAGCCTTAACTACATTTTATGATTGACCTGCACAGTTATGTGAAACTATTAAATACAAGATTACACGACTTTTTAATTACACTTCACTTTCACTTCACTTCACTTCACTTCACTTCACATCACAACATTTGAAATTCACTTCTCTTAAATAATATTTTAATGCAAATTAAAAAAGTGGACCAGTTAACCTAATTCGTAAATGCAATAATATGAACAAATCTACCGCTAATGAAAATATTATGGACGTGAGAGAAGTCAAAATATTACATTATTTAAAAAAAAAAAAAGAATATGGCTTTTATGTCATCTTCTAGAGTACATTTAGAACTATTCCTACCAAACGTTTAAACAAAAAAAATTGGAGCCGTTTTTGAGCAAATCTTATTTTTTGTTATTTTTTTAAATTTCACAAATTGCACGTAATATTTCCCGAAAATGATTAAAAGTTTCAAAAAAATGTACATGCCCTTAATGAAAGCACTAATTTAATATGAAGGAATGAACTTGTGCAATTATCGAAAATTCAGAGTTAACAGTGAAAATCGGACCTATGCCTCCTTTATAAATGTATTTTACTTTATTTTTACAAGAAATTTTAAGAAAAAATTGCAGCCATTTTTGAGAAAATTTTGATAATGTCTCTGGGGATTCGTGTTAAATAGTGTATGTTTTTCAAAACTGCAGAGCTTCGTCTCAGGGTAGATTGGCAGGGGTTTCTTCAATCTTACACAAGGTTTAGGCGCTAGGGTTTTTAACAGATGCCAGACGGGCATTTTGCTATCAATCGATTTTTTTGTATCAAGAACACACAAAACATCCATTCTGACTACACGTGTTTTTTCCCTAAATTTAACTTTTGTTCGTTATCAGGGCCCTGAAATAAGTGTTTTTCTGCCAAAAATTCGCCGTTTTTGTGCAGCATTACATAACTTTCTCTCTACTGCGTATGCGGTAGCGAGAAAGTAATGACACCTAAGCCTAAAGTGCGGAAGCTGGTACTAGGTGAAAACAGCGTTATCCTGGGCCCCTAACGCAGTCTCTGCTCTATACATGGGGATCATTGGTGGAGACATCCATACTATGATCAAGGATATACGTACAATCGTTGCTTGTCCGTGGATAAATTATCAAGAAGTTGCGGATCTAGATGGTCCTCTGCGTTTTCATTACTCACAAATGCTGCAGTTCTGTAAGCTTCGCCTTGCGAATTATTGCGGAAATGAAGCAGTGATATTAATACAGATCGTTGGACGTTACTTTCTTGATCCAGCGAATTTATAAAATAAACTTCCTCTATGAAGGTTCGTCGTCATTATGAATCGTTCGTCTCTATTTGTTGTAACAAATCAGCAATGAATCTGACCCTGAATTTTAAAACCATATGAGCTTTTTCGTGGAATCGTTTTACTTTCTCGCTTGCTGTTTCTCGCTACACTACTCACGCTGTGTAAGGAAAGTATTGTAATGCTACGGGGCAAAACGGCGATTTTTCGACAGAAAAGCTCTTATTGCCGAGTCTTAAAAAGGAAAAAGTTAGATACATTTTGTTTCTATTACCTTCTCTATGACGTTGAGAAGTCAGATAACATGTTTCGTTGGTCCTTGATATCGAAAAATTGATTGACTGTCCCTCCGTCTCTGGTCAACGCTAGCGGCTAAACCGTTCAGCCGATTTTCTCCAAAATTGATATTCAGCGTTCAATCTAAACGAACTTGTGCCTTGCGAGTTCGAACGGATATTTTGATTTTGGGGAGCACCACATAAAGCCTCAAAATTTTGAAAATTTTCTCAAAAATTACTCATTATTTGAAACGTAGCCCTCGGATAGCTTGAAGTACTAAAAAGAACTGGTGCGGGTTTTAATTTCGATGAAATCCCTGATTTTTTTGAAAATCATAAAATTTCGAAATTTTCTCGGCGTCTTCCTACAACCACAGTAATGAAGATAAATTGTTTCTTAATGAAATATTTTTATCAGAAATTTTCAATGAGTTCATGTTCAAGTTTTCGAAAGTATGTTCAATTGTTGCGTATTTTTTCGTGAAACATGCAATTTTTAAAATATTTTTTCTAAAAAACGGCTCCAAGTTTTTTCTTGTATTTTTTCCCTCGTTAACAATGGTGAAGAATGTGATCACATTTTCGGCAAATTCTGAATATTCAGAAGTTGCCTAGGGTCAAAATTCTTTTACTCTCATTTCTTGTACTCTCAATATAGTACAATTGAATAGTAATTAATATTGTACAATTTAATAATAATTAATTAGCAATGTAATAAATAATTAATTATTTATTATATTGCTAATCTACTAACACTTACAATGTGCAATAAACGAAACACTTGTGAGAAAATACTACTGATTAGTTATTTTACTACTATAAGCTTTTAAAATGTGTTTCCAGTTAATTTTTGTTTAAAGATATATTAGATCATATTTCTCAATTGCTCATATTTCCATGTGTCTTCGACTACGTCCCGCACTTTTTTTCCTAGAATCATTCAGGAGTTATCACATTGCTAGGCAACACAGGAAGACCGCGTTTCGGAAGTTTCATTTTCTCAGTATAACAGTTGTTTCTAGGTGTAAGGAACGGAGTTTTGCACTCTCGCATTGGTGCTGATATATTTCGTGTAAACCAGGCCTGCACAGCATTCTGCTCTTTCACCCCTCGGGAGCCGCGCGCGAGCGACTTACGGCTCAAGCGGACATTTATTCATTTATTTATTTAGTCAAAAACTGTATGTGACGTATGGGGGAGAAAATCATCTGCGCACGCTTTCTTGAGTTTCAGAATCCCTTTCCAACAATTTAACTATTAATAGCTGAATGATTAAAATAATAATATTAATAATAAATTTAAAAAAAGCGAAAGATTAACATTTCAAAAAGTAGATATTTTCGTAGCCGAATTATAAAAAACTTATTTGTAACGGAAAACGAACGAACAGATTTGATTTTTCTCTATTGCTAACAAAATAGAAACTCGCCCTAAGCTCTACTACCACTACAAGCAAAAGGAAAGCTCAACAAAATGTGCGCATAGTGAAGCTACATTTACGTCCAGAAGCAAATCAAGGGGCCATCTCAGCATTTGCTCAATGGAACAGGGAAACTGGACAAAAACCCGATCGAGATAGGGGTCATTGACCTGGAAGCTGAAGTACATTACTTGTTACAGGCATATTAAGTCTTTTTTTTAAATTATACAATGCAAATGTAAACTAATTCATAATACTATATCATTGTTTTGTTTAAGTAAACATTATTTTTCTATTTGACGATCAGTAGTCGCTAATTGCGTAGAAACAGTTTTGCAGCAGAAAAATTTTACTTTTAACTTAAATCGGTATACCAATTTTAATTGTTTAATTTTATCTGGCAATGCGTTGTAAAGTAAAGTACATGTATTATATGTGGATTTCTTGTAGTGAGCTGTTGATACTGATACTTGATGAACATGATTACTACGTCGAGTGTTGTAACTATAAATATCAGCATTACATGAAAATAAGTTCCCGCCGTTAAGTAAGTCAGTTTTGATAAATACTACAGATTCGTAAATAAATTGGCAAGGTATGGTAAGATTCCAAGCTCAATGAAAAGAGGCTTGCAGGGATCACGTGGATGGGATTTTTTCATTATTCGGATAATTTTCTTTTGCAATCTAAATGTCTGGGCACTAAGGATGAGCTTCCCTAGAATATTATGCAATATCTCAGGCGGGAATGTACATTTGCAAAATACACGCAACGAGCTGCACGAAGGCTGACAGAATTAGAAAGAATTCTGAATGCGTAACCTAATGAGCTTAATTTAGTGTTATATGTACATTGCATTTGAGGTTTCACTGAATTGAGAGACCTAGAAATGTTGTTCCCTTAACATCAGCTAATTGCACATTGTTCATTTTCAATGGAGCATACGATTGCCGATTTCAAACGCAAAATTGCATTGAGACAGTTTTTTCTTCGTTAACAATAAATTTGTTATTACAAAACCAATTTAAAATCTGAAATTGCACTATTGTTTCTTTTTTGCAAAGAACATTCGTGTTATCGGCGTACAGAACTGTTCTTCCATTTTTAATAGACGAGGGCATATCGTTTACGTATAACAGAAAGAGGATAGGACCTAAGATCGAACCTTGTGGGACCCCATGTTCAATTGGCAAAGAATTGGAAGGATAAGTAAATAATGTCCTTCCGTGCCAGTACGGTATTTCTACTCTTTGAGATCGATGTTTAAGGTTATCCAATCTAGGGCAATACCACGAATTCCGTAAGAAAGTAATTTTGAGAGCAAGATGTTATGGTTAATACCGTCAAAAGTTTTCGAAAGATATAAAAATATCCCGATGGGTTCTTCATTTTGGTCCATTGATGAAGCAACATCTTTAAGGAAAGAAAAAATGGCAGTTTCCGTAGATTTTGATTTCCTGAAACCGTATTGTGAATCTGAAAACGCTTCGTTTTTCTTAAGAAAAGTTTCCATTCGCGTAAAGAAAAGCGAATTCTCTAATATTTTTGAGAAAACTGTCAAAAGAGAAATTTGCCGGTAAATTTGAATTTAATTTTTGTTCCCTTTTTTAAGAAGTGGCTTAATTTTTGCTGTTTTGAAAATATCTAGAAATATTCCTGTGCACAAGGAAGCATTGAAACTGTCAGTTAATGGATGTATGCACACGGTGTACACGTTTTTAATAAACAATCCAGAAATTCATCTAAACCAGATGAATATTTATTTTTTAGTTTATTGACTTCTGAGGATTTCGTTGGCAGAAGATTCGGAAATAAACATTGTACCGACATTTTTTTGAGAAGCATATGATACTGAGTTTTGTGGTTTTAGTCCCTTCGTGAGATCAACCGCAATTCTAGAAAAGTGTTGGTTGAAGAAATTCGCAACTTTTTCTGGATTACTTGTTCTTTCAGTATCCCTTAAAACATTCTCTACGAAATATCGTGATGACGTGGTCGTATTTTTCACGATATTCCACATTGCTTTAGTTTTGTTTCTAGCGTTCCTCATTATTTTTCATTTAATATTTCCTTTTGTATTGTATTGTAAATATTTGTTGGGTCGAGTTATGGCCATGTGAAATATGAATAGCAAACAAATTAGACTTGCATATTTGATTTGGGCACCGAGTATTACAGTAGTTAGCAGGGTTGGTAATGTAATCCGCTTTGCTACGATGTAACCACAAATTTAGCATTCTGCTTAACACAACATTGTAATATTGAATGGGTTTTGTTCGATGATTGTAATAAACTATTTTTTTCATTGACTACATTTAAATACGACGGTCTCAAAGCTAAAATATTGTATTTTTTTAAAAATCTTCATTACTTTCTGTTCTGACAAGCGAGCATCGTATATATCTAATATTAAATTCAACGAACACTGTTCATTGCCATTTACGGTATCTTAACAAAAAGATTAAGACCTTTGAATTCTATTTCGCAAAGCCTAATAATCTCATGATTGCTGATGACACTTTGTCGATCATGGTATCGTTGGTATCTCTTATTCATATTCATAACGGGTAAAAAATACTCACAAATACATGTGCTGCCTTATATTACTTATATATTTGTATGCTGTTTGTCGATGCCCATATTTCATTTTTATGTCACTTGGATGCGAGAGATCGGTCTTATAATTTCCTTCGTTATGCTGTCTCTTGGATATTATAACTTTTCTGGTGAAAAAAACAATTATATTGTAAAGTTAGTTAGAATTAAGTAATAATTTTTAAAAACAGTTTACTGTTTTAAAATATTACTGAAGAGTCGCAATGAGCATAAACTAAAAAAGCATCAAAAAATAAAAATGTGTCGTTATATTCCAGTGTACAGGAGAAAATTAACAGTGAAATATGGTCATTGTGGTTAGAAATTCTGGGCATTACCCGTTTAAATAAGTGGGCAAACAATTTTGCAGCATGGATCTTTGCATTAGGCGCTCAGGTATTTAATATACGCGCCGCGACGTCCTCATTGAGCAATGTCAAGCTGCTCCCCTCCCCTCTACTTGTACTTTCGCCCCTCTCTTGCCAGACGACCGGCTCTCAAGTGCCGAATGTCCGCGAAGCAGGCCTTGCACATACGTTGCACGTATCCTGCAGGATACGAATTAATTTTTCGCGTCTAATTGATTCGCTACGATTGATAATGAATATTAGAAGGAAAATAACGGCTAGAATGTGTTAATGTGGGCAATATTTTATATTCCCCTTTTTGGGGACATTTTACCGCGTGTCACGAACTTGCTAATGAAGGTGCTCAAACTTACACTTTACTGCCTCATTCCAGTCATGATACCATAATCCTTCCTACTGGTCCTTTGAATTGGCATGTGTAAATCGGCGAAACTACCGACTCCTTTCGCTAGTGGTGCCTGGTTGTGTTTTGTGGAGATAAAATAAATTATGGATGTTCCCAGGCGCAGAGGGCTCTCCACCGCCCCAGGACGAGGACCAGGACCAGGCGATGCCAGTGCGGCCGGGAGGGCAGCGGCCTGCCAACAGCGCCAGGACTGCCCCCTCAGCACCGGAGCTGCAGGCTCACGTGCGCCTGTTCCGGATGCGGACTTTGAAATGCTGCGACTGCGACGCCATCTTCGCCTCTTCCAGGGACCTTGAGGATCACAAGCGCCAGCACTCGGGAACGCAGCCGTTGTCCCGCGGCGTCTGCGAAGCATCTCCCACCGCGTCCAGCGACCTCGCTCCTCACCAGCGGCAGCTCCCAGCAGAGCGTCGATATTCATGCGACGTGTGCGGGAAGGCTTTCACTAAGGCACGCGCTCTCGCCCATCACAAGCAGCGGCACAAGGGGGAGAGGCCTTATCCGTGTGACGTGTGCGGAAAGGCTTTCACGGCCTTCAGCAACCTCATCGTTCACAAGCGCACGCACACAGGAGGACGTCCATATGAATGCGATGTGTGCGGAAAAGCTTACAGTCATTCAAGCAATCTGATCTTTCACAAGTGCGCACATACAGGAGAACGCGTGTATGTATGCGACGTGTGCGGAAAGGCTTTCAGTCATTCAAGCAATCTGAAATATCACAAGCGCACGCACACTGGAGAGCGCCCATTTTCATGCGATGTGTGCGAAAAGGCTTTTTTTCATCCAAGCGATCTTATAAAACACAAACGCATTCACTCAGGAGAACGTCCGTATTCATGCGATGTGTGCGGAAAAGCTTTCAGTCAGTCCGGCACTCTAATCTCTCACAAGCGAATACACACAGGAGAGTGCCCATATTCATGCGATATGTGCGGGAAAGCTTTGAGGTGCTCAAGCACGCACACGGGAAAGCGTCCGTTTTCATGTGATGTGTGCGGAAAGGCTTTTAAACAGTCTAGCGACCTCATAAAGCACAAGCGCACGCACGAGGGAGAAGGACCGATTGGCTGCGACGCGTGCTCGCTTCGCTTCATGAATAAGTCCTCGATGATATCTCACTGGCGACGCATTCACGCGACAAAGTGAACTGTTGACTCCCGTAGACTCATTGATGAAGAGTAAATGAATATACAGTATGAGCACTCATGATGTGAGTTACATTACAAATCTAATTCAAACCACTGCGAACAGTGTACATGTAAATGATGGCAGTTTATTTCACTGTTGAAATATTTAACCGAGAATAAAATGGTATGTTCCAATTTTAGATTGGCTACTTACTGCATAGCATTTAAAATAATACATTTGCAGTGGTTGTACAAAACCAAGTTTTATATGATATTGTCATTTCCCAATTTTCAAGATCAATACCGAGTGAAATTTCATAACGAACTGAAGCCTTTTTAAAGTAAATTTTACATTTGATGGGATAGGCCTTATTGTATGTAAAATTTAAATACCGATTCAGTTTAACCGAGCTGTGGGAATGTGGGGTCTATTAGACCCAGTGACTGAAGAGGTGTAATAAGTGAACCAAATTAGTTCTTAACATATCCACCAGTATATCTTCAAATTGAATCTTTCTGAACAGATGATGACCATCAGTTTGAGTTTATGATAAAAACATGATGCTATTCCCGCTCAAAGTTGTTGATGGGTCAATCTGACCCAGTGTTCCCGACTTTTACAATATGGCCATCTGATCTAAGATTTATTTTAATGGATTTAATATGAAAGATAGAGTTAATAAACAAGGTTTTAGAAAATGATTGTTCATTAAGTTTTGATGCCGATGTGTATCCATCATTTGAGCTAGAAAGTTTACACTGTTCAGATTCTGAACAAGAAATTAAAGCCGAACTCAAGAATCAGGAAATTGAACCTGAACTTTTTGTAAGTAATATATTTATATATTTGTAGTTTATTTTCATATATAATGTCGACATTTTAGTGTTAGGAAATGCAAATTATTTTAAATTTTTGTAGGTCACAAAACACTTCTTCGGAAAATTAAAAAAACAAATAAAAAAAACAACAAAAAACAAATGATCGAAAAAATTATTGTTAAAAATGCTTACATGAAATAATACATAAAACATTACTGTAAAAAGTGCTTCCATTATGTTTAAGTCATGCAGTCATTGTTTATGAGTATTGCAGTTATTAATTTAATGCTACATTTTCTTTTGTTATTTGATCTTCCTTCACTTAAATTTTTTTTTGTTCACTAGTTTAAGACTAAAAAAACTGGGATATATTTTGTGCTTTATAATGGATTTATGATTATTTGCATCTTCTACTTCATAATAAAATATTTTTGTAATTAATTAGTGCTTTAAATAGCCTCTCATAACCAGCGGGTGTGTTAGACCCAAAAGTCCCACTGTCAGGATTTTTCACGTCCTCATCGCTGGGTTAATTAACTCCAAAGATAACGTATTCCACGGGTGAACACTAACATTAAGTTCATGAGCCCCATTTTTTTGTCGCTTTTAGAAAACCGAGACTTATTGTTAAGAGTTTAATGGTTTAAAACTGCAGGCATATTTTGTATTTTATGAAAGATGAATAAATAATTTTTGTACTCGCATAGCATTATTGTTAGTAAAATACATCTCGAATACATTATATATATTTACAGTAAATCGTGGTGACTTATCTTTAGAACTTAATTTTTGTAGGAAGGGATAAGTTTGGCTGTTGGATCAGCCACATGCTTCGGTTGCCATATCATACTGAGCTGACTAAATACGCGTTCTGCTTGTTTGTGTGCATTTGCCCATGTTTCGTTGTGTTGGTTTTGAGATTTATGGTTTTAATCACATCAAAGTTAAATGTAATTTTGTTTACTTTTCTTTTTTACTACTTTTTTAGGTTGGAAATGTATTCATTTACAATTTTTTTTAATTTAATTTCTTTGCAATATTAATTTAAAATGTACCATAAAGTGCAAGTGTAGTTTAGTGCTTCAAAGTGGGGATATACAAATGGTTATTAATGTTTATAACTAATGTTATGGATGAATATTTTTGAACATGATGCAGACTCTCTGGGAGAAGACTCCGCTTTCCTCACCGTGGCTCTCCCGGAGCAAGGCAGCTCGGTTTTCTGTAAATCAGATCAGTTTGTTCCCCATCGCCCCGACTTCTTTTATCCTCAATATGTTGTTTTGTAATCAAAACTTACCGTTTTCTGGTGTTAGATATTGTATTGAAATTTTTTTTAGATATTGTATTGAAATAGAGGCGCATTCTAAAATGAATATTTCTTCTTGATTTCTTCAACATTTCGAAACACAAAGCACGTGAAAAGTTTATTATCTATATCATACAATCATCTTGATCTACATTGGGATGAATTCGAAGAATTTTGAAACCACTGCATTGCCATTTTCCAAACTGGCAAAGCCTGAAAAGAAACGCGAAATTTGATAATACAATACCGAACTTTTTTTGCCGTATTCCAAAATGCAGAGTGCTTCGAAAATAGGGCCATCACCTTTACTGTTCTTTGCTACATACGAGGATAAAAATGGACAAAATTTGAAGCCGTTTCTAAAAAAAATAGTTTAAAATGGTTTTAATAGCGCCTTTATCTAAAAGTACGAAAAAAATACTCATATTTTCGAAATATTGAACCTGACCTGGAAAAACTGTTCTTGATGAACACATTTCATTTTTAAAAAATGTTATCTTTAAAATTGTAGTTGTTGGAAGACGCCGAAAAAAGAATTTGTGCAGTTTTCGAAAAATCTGCGTTTCTAACGAAAATTAGACCTCCATCATTCTATAAAACGACCTCCATACTATCCAACAACAAAATTTAATCAAAACGTTTAAGAAAAATCTGTTTCAAATTCAAGGGGCCGCGACATTAACCAGATAAATTGGAAAATATCAATTTTGAAGGAAATCGGCTGAACGGTTTAACCGCTAGCGTTGTTCACAGACGGACGACTGCCAGACGTTTTACAGTCATTTAAATTTTTCGGTATTAATGACCCATATAACATAGATTTTGACTACACCACGTGTTAGATTTTGTTTCTAAATTTAGCAAGTAAATTTATCACGTTTGCCGTTACCAGGGCCTGGCATTATGAGTTTTCTGCCGAAAATTCGCTGCTTTAGACGGTCGAGATTGCTGTCGATTGTTGTACGCTCCACCGTGCATAAATTCCCGAATACTGATAAAAGGGGTTCTTCCTACTACCGTATATTTGTTTTTTTATAACATGCCGCGTGAGGACCTGTCTACACGATGGAACATGGCACGGCTTTTCGCGTCTCTCTCGGTTTTGCCGCTAGATATATGATCACGACCGTAACAAGCAGTGCGGCACAGCCGAGAAGACGCGAAAACCGTGCCATATTCTATCGTGAAGACAAGTCCCTCAGGCGCCACGTTACGAAAATCCAAGTACTCTTGGGACAGCCCACGGTGTCAGAAATGTAGGTGTGTTCACTCCCAGTCTAAATAGGAAGCTTGTGTGAGGCTAATTCTCACTTATAGCGCTGCGATCTATTAGGGCAAGATGGCTTCTATTGACAACTGTTCTGGCTTATATCTTCACAGTAAAAACTTTATTTCAAAGTGTGAAGTAAATTTAGAAATTTCCGAAGTGGGTAGAAAATGCTTCGTTAAGCCGTGTGATAGTAGTAGTGATAGATGTCACATCAAATAGCTTTGTTTTCCGCATCAAAGCGAGAAGATTATAAAGGCTTAAGTTTTCACTAGAAAAGGAGAAAAATAAACGACAATGAGTACACAGCTCTGGGAAAGAAAAAAATTCTTGCAGCTTTTGGTTCCGATGAGTGATTTGAATTCACTTAAGCTAATAATATAAATGAACATTTTGCACTAAATTAGTGCAAAATTTGCAAAAACTGAAAATGGAAGCTAATCCAAGCAGATGATATGTGATATTTCTAGGAATATATCGTATTCGTATTGCGTGGTTTTAGAAAGATGGACGCAGATAATTCTCCTGAACTTTAAGGTACCTAAAGAAACGACGTTCGGTTAGGAAATTGGCGCGTTGACTTACAGTGGCGACGCCACATCGTTAGTAGAGCTAGATTACCGGAGTAGAGTTTCATATGGTGGAATGTGAGGAAAATGAAGTTAATTTATTTAATATAAATTTTTCTAATTTTACTATTAATAATATTACAATTGAGAATAATTATTCCCCAAACCAATGTGAATTACTTCTGAATTGTTTGAATCTGATTTGTTTTGTATAGCCATGTTTTTTCCTTAAACATTTGTCTTGCAATGAATCAATGGTGGTTTACGTTGCTAAGGATGATAAATTTCTTAACATACAGCTAGGTACAAATGTGCTTAACAAACCTGCAGGGTTGCGTGTTAACGGGTGAAAGATGCATGGGACCGGTAAATTATATTGAAGGCAAACATAATGTACAAAAGTTTATTCCAAGAATAAAGGGATTACAAATGTAAGATTTTTCTTGCCTTAACACTTTTAGTGATACATTAGGGCTTTTTTCATCTACTTTCTTTATAACCCACTGTATCAGTACATTGTTACCTCTGCTTACATACAGATTAGAGTACTTCTTACATAAAATATCCAGTCCGCAAAAATACTAAGTCTGCAAGTAATTGCAAATCATTAATATACTCCAATTGAATATTAATGATTTGCATTAATTTTTTTGACGTCAAGATTACTTTGACGTAAATAATTTAAAAGGTCTATTGAAAACATATTTAATCTTAGAAAACAAACTAATAGCTAGACATCGAATGTTTAGGGAAATGCCTATTTTATTGTAGCGAACTTATTTAATGGCTGATAATATACGTGCACGAATCATGACAAATGATATATGACGAAGTTTTATTGTGCTTATTTTTGCTTATTTGAACATAAATACCTCTTTTAGGACATTTTTGCCTTTTTATTTATTATTTTTAAACACAATGCTAAGATATCGGATAAAATCATAAAAGTCTGTGATGGTCCAACGTATCCATTCGTTACTTTATTTATTTAGTCAAAAACTGTATGTGAGGTATGAGGGAGAAAATCATCTGTGCACGCTTTCTTGAGTTTCAGAGACCCTTCCCAACAATTTAACTATTAATAGTTGAAAGATGAAAATAATAATTATAAATTTATTTATTTATTTATTTATTTACGTCAAAAAACAGTTAAAAACTGCGTATGACGGGCTATGGGGAAAAGTGAATTGTGTGCACATTTTCAAAATTCTGTGATCCCTACACTAAATCATATACTACTTAAGTTTTGAATTTTGAAAGGGAGAAAAAAAAAGAAAAAAACTCCCATGTAATAAAATCGATTTTCAAGGATAAATAAGCAATAAATTTTGAATTTTGAAAGGGAGAAAAAAAACAAAAAAACTCCCATGTAATAAAATCGATTTTCAAGGATAAATAAGCAATAAATTTTGAATTTTGAAAGGGAGAAAAAAACAAAAAAAACTCCCATGTAATAAAATATATTTTCAAGGATAAATAAGCAATAAATTTTGGCTCTTATTACTTCCTGCCGCGACAACATGGAAACGATAATTTGAATAATTGTATTTCCCACTGAATTCTAGAAGACGTGCACAGAAAATGAAGTTATATTTATGTCCAGAAGCAAAACAAGGGGCCATCTCAGCATTTGCTCAATGGATCAGGGAAACTGGACGAAAACCTGATCGAGATGGGGGGCATTGACCCGGAAGCTGTTACAATAGTTGTTACAGGTTGTTTATACTCATTTATACAGTCCAAATGGTAATTAATGCATTATGTATCATTGTTAAAATTGTTACTTTTCTTGTGATGCTCAGTATAGTCTCTAATTGTATAGAAACAGTTATGCAGCAGAAACGATTTCACTTGTGATTTAAACTTTTCTATTGAATTTAATCGCTTAATGTCATCTGGCAAAGTGTTGTAAAATAATGTACATGTATTGTATGTGAATTTTTTGTAATGAGCTGTTGATACTGTCACCTGATGAATATGATTTCTACGTCGAGTGTTATAGTAATAGACTTCGGCATTTTCTGAAAATATATTCCCGCCCTTAAGCAAGTCATTTTTTACAAAACCACTGATTCGTAAATAAAAAGACACGGTAATGGTAGAATTCCTAGATTAATGAAGATAGGCTTACAAGAATCACGTGGGTGGGATTTGGTTATTATTCGTACAATTCGTTTTTGTAATCTAAAAGTCTGGGAGCTATAAGATGTATTTCTCCAGAATATTATGCCATATCTCAGGCGGGAATGAACATTCGCGAAGTATACACAACGAGCAGTATGAAGGCTGACTGAATTTGCAAGAATTCTGAACGCGTAGCATAATAATTTAAAAAAGCGAAAGATTAACATTTCAAAAACTAGATATTTTCGAAGCCGAATTATAAAAAACTTATTTGTAACGGTAAACGAACGAACAGATTTGATTTTTATCTATTGCTAACAAAATAGTAACTCACCCTAAGCTCTACTACCACTACAAGCAAAAGAAAAGCTCAACAAAATGTGCGCAAAGTGAAGCTACATTTACGTCCAGAAGCAAATCAAGGGGCCATCTCAGCATTTGCTCAATGGATCAGGGAAACTGGACAAAAACCCGATCGAGATGGGGATCATTGACCCGGAAGCTGAAGTACATTACTTGTTACAGGCATTTCGAGTCTTTTTTTAAATTATACAATGCAAATGTAAACTAATTCATTACACCATATCTTGTTTTTGTTAAAGTAAACATTTTTCTTTTTGACGATCAGTATAGTCGCTAATTGTATAGAAACAGTTTAGCAGCAGAAAAGATTTTACTTTTAACTTAAATTTGTGTACCAATTTTAATTGTTTAATTTTATCTGGCAATGCGTTGTAAAGTGACGTACATGTATTGTATGTGGATTTCTTGTAGTGAGCTGTTGATACCGACACTTGATGAACATGATTTCTAGGTGGAGTGTTGTAACTATAAATATCAGCATTACATGAAAATAAGTTCCCACCGTTAAGTAACTCAGTTTTGACAAATACTACAGATTCATAAATAAAGAAGCAAGGCAATGGTAAGATTTCAAGCTCAATGAAAAGAGGGATGGGATATTTTCATCCACGAAAATTTTACGAAATCTTCAATTCACGTCTTGGTATTTTAAATTACGAGAGAATTCCTGAAAGTATACCAACCGATTTTTCTCTATTTCATAAATACCAGCCATGATTTGAGAACATTGTCGATTGACAATACACTGAGGGCACCGAAATTTTAAATCGAAATAAACATAAATTCCCAGAAGGTTTCAGTGTTGCTAGTGTTGGACTTTAAAATATATACCAGTCACATCGTTCAGATATCTTTTTCCGCATTCAAACTGATTTTGTGTCTCAGTCGTCGCAAATTTGAAATTGTGATCCTTAAAAAAGTTACTGGCAATATGCAAATATTACTTGTTAATAGAAAGTGTTCAGAATAAAATGTAGAAGAGTGTAAAAATGTAGAAGAGTAGAAATATATAAATCTAGTTTTACATTAAAATGTACGAACTTGTTTTGTGCATTTACGTTTACAAAATAACATAGAAAAAATTATAAACAATTTTTCATTTGTATATGTAACGTATAATAGTGCCTTTTTTCTCCTTATTTTTTGACATTTGCAGTGCCTTTTTAGGTGCCTAAAAGACGATTTCTTAGTGCCTAAACATTCGATGTCTGCTAATAGCCAATTCATTTCGATAGAAAAGGATGGCATTCACATACTGTTTAATCAGAATATGCCAGTTTCTTAATTTATGCTTTTCATCCACATTCGATAAAGCATTAACCATCATATAGCAAGGTACTACACAACCAGCCACATACAAAGGATTAAGCATTTTCCAGAAATCGATGAGAAAGATAATCAAATTAAAAGAAATCGAGCAGAAAACGCACACCAACAGAGCACTGTTTTCACCACGATCTGTCACTAGATGTGACAGATCAGCGTTTCTCGATATTTCGCGAAGTGCCCTGTATTGTCCCCATAGTATTTGGTATAATTCAACAGAGAAATCGCGACTGCATCAAGCAGTGCTGCAGTTCAAGCGACTAGCGGCAGGACTGAAAATGTCCGAATTCCATCTTGGAGATACTACCCGTAGCCGCCACGTTAGAGAAACCCAAGTATAGGTGACTCGATTTGAAGGGTTAAAGAGAGATGCTTTACAGAACATTGGCTTTGCTTTACAGAACATTGGTTATCTCCTAATGAACTTAGCATTTTCCAAATTCCAAACTTTTACCTGGCAGGCTTTTATTGCAGAGAGAGAATCCCTTAAAGGTCCTACGTATGGGGGGTTCCTGTATTTACGTTAGAAATAATATTGATTCTATCCCCTTGGCGGAATTAAATGTGTATTCCATTGAAAATATTTTCCAAATTTCTGTTGTACATCTTACTTCACTAAAAGTGATAATATTTTGCATTTACAGACCTCCAACAAAGAGAACTGCAGATTATATTTTATTCTTAGAAAACCTGGAGATAACGCTTAACAAAGTCAGCAATCGCTCTTTGGAATCCATTGTTGTATGCGGAGATTTTAACATTGATTTTCTGGTCGAATCTTGTGAGAAAGAAAAGTTTCTCAATTTAATTAATTCCTTCAATTTAGACATTACAATTAATATACCTACACGGATCACACAACATTCGATGATGGCAATTGATCAAATTATAATTAACAAAACTACTACTCGATATGAAGTTGAAACCAAAGATTTAGGATACAGTGACCACGATGCACAAATTCTTACCAAAATAAGAAATGCGATC